>JAPMUY010005687.1:0-11060 GCA_026901105.3 Galaxias olidus | reverse complement strand
AGAAAGTTAGAATCCATGCTGGAGCGACGCTCTGCTGCATTCTCCGGTATCTACACACTTGTGACGATATCTGTAAGGTAATTAATTGAATATGCGCCCACGTTTATGTTAAATGATTTATTTAGCATTAATATGTGTGACATTAAGGTTTGGAATAAATTAGAATAAAACTAATATGTGTTTGTTTCCTCGTGTCCGAGTCCACGTGTCCGAGTGATCTTCCTAGCCAACAAAGAACTCTGTTATGTGAGGGGTAAAAACCTAACAAGTGACAATGGAGAGGAGAACTACACATTCAAAAGTATCGTTAAACTTCACTAGTCAATGATGACAATGCTGGTTACAAATAGTATTTTGCATTAAAGGGCAGAAACATGAACAATCTATCAAAACATAGCAAAAATGCCTAACATACAGGCGGAGAAATTCAGTTTTCAATTGCACATTTACATTAAGGTATGCTAGCCCTGCTACTAGCAGGTTAGCCCGCTGATTAATTAGCTATGGGTGCATTCACAATCTGAAATTGTCATTTCAATTATCACATTATAATCTATGAGGGATTTGTTCAAAACATTGCTTTTGCAGTTTGCTACTTAACGTTAAATTATATACAGTACACATGACAAAACAAAGCAATGTTATTTCTGATGAGATTGCCGCTTGTTAGTCATATACATTTTTTTTAAGGCACCCTCCTCCAGAAAAAAAGATTGATATAGTCTGCAACATTAGTTTAGAACCAGTTCTTCTCTCAAAAGCCTGTGGTTGCAGAGGGGTTTGGCTACACATAAGAGACTTGACTTTCACTTAGACTTGTGACTAAAGACTTCAGACTTGACTTGGAGTTGTCCCTCAAAGACTTGAATCTTGACTTGGACTGGAGCTCAAAGACGAGAGCATCTATGCAAGATAGCAGTCATGAATTGAGAGAACCTGCATAGTTCTGCCACTACAAAATAAACTCCATAAAACATCATAATATGAAATTTCCAAGGGTGATTAACATCATAAAGTTCAGTGTTTCCGCTATGTACATAATACAATTATTGCCGCCATGGCTTCAGAATTTTATTAAATGTCATTAAGTCGTAATTACACAACTATGCGGAGTCCGCCCTACTTAACTCAAATGAAAGGCCATCCGCTCCACCCACTTTACGCAACTGGAACAAGACAGGACATGAAATCAGCCAAGCCAAGGTTGTCGCGAGCTCATGACAAACAACAGCAGAGTGTAAGCATTTTCTCATCAGGCAGAGTGACAAACAGGGCAGAGGACAGGATTAGGCTACGTTACCAGATAACAAGAAGTAGATTTAACTAGCTAACGTTTACTCTTTAAATAAACATTTGCACTTTATTCTGTAGGCCTATTGATGATCATGGCCAGGGCCGTCCCTACACTATATGGCTCTCTAGGCAAGACATAATTTTGCCACCCCACCTACAAACGTTGCTTCGCTGTGGCAGGCTATGTTATTTGCATGGTTCATGCCGAACAAATGAAATGGCATGCACGCGCACACATATGCACGTAGCCTACTACAAAACATGTTGATGTTTTACAATGTTGGACATAAAATAAGAGGGAATACAATTCAAATACAAAGCAGTAGCCTACATTAAGCTGAGCTTTGGGCCCAATCCCAATTGCCTATTTTACACCCCTTGGCCCTAACCCTTAGCCCTAACCCTCCGTTTTGCGCGTTTCCGTGTAGGGGTGTCCTAATTCTCTTGTGATCGAGGGTTAGGGCTAAGACAAAGGGCCAGTTGGCCCTCGAAACGGAGATTTTCCAGAGGAACATTTAAAACCGAGGGTCATGAGAATTCTCCCAGAAAGCAGCAAGATGGAGGCATACTTCACTGGTAAAAAAAAGAAAACCACAAATGTAAGTATTTTCTTTGCTAATAAAGAGTAAAAAATTACGATAACCCTTGTATTTTCTTAGTTTAATATCGTTTCAATTTATTATGGACCTTTTCTTTATAGCAAGCATAACAATAAGATTGATAGTTTACTATTGTTTCTAGCTAGTTAGCTAACTATTCAACATTGTTAGGCTGATTTGTGCATATTACCATGTCGTTCTCCCCACTATGATGGCATATCGATATGAAATATGCACAAAATGTAAACTTAAGTCCAGCAGCGAAGTTGCTGCGCTTGTCCTCTAACGTCACAGTGCGGACTGGCAGGCTAGGACTGATTGCTAGCCTACACCGTACAGAGCACTTCTTTTGTATCATGATGAAGTGGCCTGGTTATGTAATGAAGTAGTGTTGTTCTTTATTTGATAACTTGTTTGATCGTTTATAGCGTGAAACATACGTTTTGAACGAATGGTGAGCTTTCATGCTTTTCTTTCTCCATCAGACAAATGACAAATGTCTTTGTGATAATACCATTAATGCCATAGAAGGGAGGTAAAGCTAGAAAAACCCCACCTGAACACATGCTATTTTCAGTATGATTCACCTGTCCTCCATGCAATAAAATTAACATACCTGTTATTCTGATAATCTGGGCTTGTCACCCTTTTAGTTTACAGTTATAGCAATATAACTATAATAGCATTGGTTTGTTTTAAGTCTGATCAATCTGAACAAACAGGCTGGCAATTGTTTGATTGATCTTTTGATATGAGAATGGACACATCCTTTTTTTGCTGAAATAAAGTTAACATCGTTATGATATATTGTATGTAACACGATATGTAACACGTAGCCATATCATCCAGTTCTGGCATACAAGTAATTCTCATTTGTTTTGTTTTCTTTCAGGAGATTGTATAGCTCACAATGAGTGCTGACACCAGAACCCGATCCCTCTACTTTGGGCACATCTTCTTCATTGCAGCCTTTCCCATTTCTACACCAAGCCCCCAAACCCCTACACCGGAAAAGAATAAGAGGAGGAAAAATGATTTTATGGTGGATTTTCTAACATAGGAAAATGCTAAAGAGCAGAAGTAAACAGATCAGTTCTTAGGCCGGTTTGAGCAACACATTGATAAAATGTCGAACGCTTAATTTCATGGCCTGATTGTGTATGTGCAGTTTTTTATCCATGAATCACACAACTTCTTGTTTGTGTGATGGCTGATTTGCTTACATTGTGATCACACTATTCAGATGTCAGTAACTTCAGAAGCACACGTTTGATTTTTATACTTTGTTTTTATGACATTTTGGTATTCACATAAAAAGCACAATACCTTTACATCTTAATCGACATAACTTTGTTAGGCGATAAGAATGTTACAGTGAAAATTAAGCCGACTGATGTCAATGGAGTAATAAAGCAATATTTTCTTTCTGTCACGATAACTGATTCTTATTTTAAGGATAATAATTGAAGAACACTGCATGTGTCCATTAATGGGCTCTTTGTAAACTGTGATTAGACAGATTGGTAAATCCAAACAGGGAAAGCTACCATCACCCAGAATGATGCAACATGTGAAAGGGTTCTGTTTTTACCCTGTAAAAATTACTGTTCTTCATGGTGCATGTCTTTTCTAATTGTCTATTTGGTGGTGTAGATGGGGTTTGATCCTGTTCCTGGTATGATGTAGGATGAGCTGTAAAAAAAAAGAATTTCACATAATTTAGTCAGGATTGGAAGGACTCAATGAGGTAAAACTAGGAAAGCAAACGCAGATGGCACAAATAAGTTAATGGTCACACACAGTGCATGTGTATGGTATTCTCCTGTCAGACTTGCATACAGATCATCCCACAAATCGATTAAGTAAACGGTCGTTAATATGTCATTACGTGTGTATCACAAACGGGTTGACCCAACATTAACATTAGTTACCAAGTCACTACACTTGTTAGTTAGCATGTATATATAGGCTAACAACAACACAACTTGTTTGAAGTTTATCATACAGACCGCAAACTGATCCACCAGCATTCCCAGGCGTTAAGCTAGCCGTCTTCTTTTTAATATTTTTTTCCCGATTGGCTGCTGACAACGAAAAAAGGATGCCCAAGCAAGAAGACGGTATTGGGAGATTTGATATGTCCGCCAACAAACTCTTTTTATGTTGTGTTTTTTTTTTTGGCGCGTCTATTTTGTTAAATCAATGCCTTCCACGACTACTGATTACGTATGAGGATCATCAAGGGTTGTCCCAATTCGTAGGGCCATATTTCAACCCTTAGTCTAGCCCTTGTGACCCCGTTTCGAGAGGCAAGTCGAAAAGCTAAACAAAGGGCTAGGGCCAAGGGTTAGGGCCAAGGGGTGTAAAATAGGTAAATAGGTAAATGGCAATGGGCCTTTATCTCCGGGATGATTTCACAATGTATTGACAACAGCAACTGGTGCCCAAATTGACCGTGTCATGTCTGTAAAACACACCACACCCCCTTTGTTATAATTGCACAAAATCGCCTGCTGCCCATAAAAATGTAATTTCTCACAATGGCGCAAAATTACACGGAAACACTCAATATGTGCATTTTTACATTAACATATACTAGGCTACAGCTTACCCCACAATCTAATAAATCTACAAATATGGATTTTGCACAATATTATACCAAGTGAGCAAAACACACTTGCCTTATAGAATACATTTGGTGTCCTATAAACACACATGCTGGAAAAGACTACCACAACTCGGCCACCTTTAACAAAAAATTATCTTTTAACTTTGAGGCGTTTTTGTTCATTATGAAGTCTCTTTTTCTTATACTCTCAGCCAGGTAGTTTAAGAAATTTTTTATTACCAATGAATCGCTAATTTGTCACAAACATCTGTTCTAGACAATATACAGACATAGGCCGTTGTGGCGGATAATAAGCAGACGGGGAAAAAGTAGACCAAACTTGAGAATTTAAGTTATCATTGTGACAGGAAGTAACTTCACTGTTTAAACCTTTTTTAGCTATAGTGTTGTTTGAACCCTCACTTTAATAATTTTTATGAAGAGAGAGAGAGAAACGTTGCGTTAAAATGGACCTACAGTGAATCTACGCTTTGCTGGTCTACTTTTTTCCCCGTACTTACTATCCGCCTGGCCACACCGGCAAGAGGCACGCACCACCCTCACCAGAACTGGTTATTATTAATGATCGGGAAAAAATGTCCAGCCAACGTTACGTTAGCGAACTCAAGTCAGTAAATCACAATAGGCGGCTTTTAACATTACTTTGATAAACGTAGCCAACAATGTTTATATGAGCTATTTATTAAAAATATTCCTGATTGCATTCTCAGAATAGTTATTCTAACGTTACTTCAATAAACGTAGCCAACGATGTTTATATAAGCCATGCCTATGTATTAAAATATTCCTGATTGCATTCTAGAGTTAATATCGCTCAAAGATTAGAAGAAATATACACAACGTCGATGATGAGGAAGCTATACCTAGTCGGGAAACGTTACTTTAACTAGGGTCGGGAGGGGCTCAAGGACAGGTCCTGCTTTATGCCCCTAAGTTTTTTATTGAAAAAAACGTATGCAAGCGCGCGCCCACTTAGCTAGCTAGCCCTGGTTCGGTCATAGGAAAAACCTATGAAGCCTATAAATACAGTAGCAGACCCATTTCACTCCAGATTTTCATCATTCAGCCAGGTGTGAACATTAACGGTGTCCTCCTGTCTAGTGAACCTTATCTTCGGTGAAGACACTGTTCGGTCAGAGGATTTTCTCCTTGCTTCAAGGTAAGAAAGTTTTCTCTTGCCTTCGGCGATTCTTCTGCTTTCCGTTGCGCTACTTAACGTAGCACCACAGCAGGCGAGGTTTCTAGCTCCCGTTGGCGAGCTAGTTCCTTTCCACCGTGCCTGTTGGCCACTTCGTTCCTCCTCGGAGTTTCCGTTGTGGTTTTTCAGCTAGTTTTTTTCCATTCTGTTAGTTCGCAGCTCGTGCTCCGTTTCCGAACGTGTGCCTTGCTGTTTTCTATCAGTCCAAGAGTATTCGGCAACGTGGTTAGTGTCCCCCGTTTTGCCTACGGGCCTGGGGGCATCACAAACCGCATAGCTAGCTACTGCTTGGCTACATGTGTGGTGGCTAACTAGCAAACAGCCTGCTAGTTAAACAGCCTGCTAGTTAGTTTCCCCCGTTTGCCTATGGGCCTGCTGGGTATCGCTAACCGCTAAATTACTGCTAGGCTACAGCTAAGCTAGCGCCCATGTGGTGCCTAGCTAGCAAATGGCCTCTTCGGTACCTCACCTCCTGTTGCTTCGGTGACCTTGTGGGGTGTTGGTTAACAGCGTGTGCCCCGTTTTCGAACATGTGCCTTGCCGTTTACTATCAGTTCAAGTGTGTAGTAGCGAGGTAGTTAGAGTCTCGCTGTTTTGTCTGTGGGCCTACGGGGTACCTCTAGCTACTTAGCTAGCTACTGCTAAGATAGCTCTCGGAGCTAGCTAGCGGCAGCTCCCTCGCGTTGTCGACAACCTGGCTGCTCTCTGAGCTAGCAAAGTCATGCGCCTCTACCTGGTTGGGGGTCTAGAAAGAGGAGGCATAGTGCTGCCGCTCTTCTGCCTGTTGAGGCTGCCCCTCCAAGCGGAGACGAGCTCTCTATTGGGGAGCTCTCTCCTCTTCCCTCATGCCCGCCTGTCGTGGTGCACAGGTCCCCCGGGAACCTGGTGACCATAGTAGACGAGGAAGATAAGGTGCCAGTGTTCCAGCCATGTGCTGTGCAAGCAGTGTCAGCTGGTTCACTGGGGGACACAGACTCAATGACGGACGCGCTCTCTCAGCCAGCTGAGGAGGGCTCGTCTCGTTACGAGTCCTCATTGACCTGGGAGGCATGCCGCCAGGCGTGCCCCTGCATGGCCATCCCCCCCGGCACGTCCAGCCGGTCCTTGATGAATGGTCGCTTCATACAAAAAATGTAAATGTAAAAAAAATGATGGTCTCTCCTCCCCCGAGGAAGTCCATTCCCATGATGCCGGACTTCCTTTCAGATCTGCGCGCCTCCTGGTCTAGACCAGCCTCTGCACGTGTGCAGTTGGCTGGATATAGCGTCATGGAGGTGCACGACCAGTTCAGGTTGGGGGTAGACATCCCGCCCCCTATGGGGCTTGTAGTGGCGGAGCACCTTGCCCCCACCACCTCCTCGTATGCTTTGGGAGCCCGCCTCCCTGAACAGCAGTGGAGAGAGCTATTTTATGTACTGGGGGCGTCCTACAAGGCAGCCAGCAGTGCGAACGTGGTTTCGATTCTCCTGGCATACGTGGTTCAGCAGGAGATGGCTGAGTCCACCCGGACGATGACATCTCCGAGCTGTGAGACATCAGCCATATGCTTACGGACGGGCAGGTCCATGGCAGCTGCGGTGGTGGCGCAACGTTACGTCTGGTTGGACGTTGCTAAGACCCCGCTTAGAGAGAGGGCTGATTTCCTCGACGAACCGTTGGACCCTGCTGGGCTCTTCGGCGCCTCGGTGGAGAAGCTGACGGCCCAAATGGAGCAGCGGAAGTCGACAGGGGAGGCCCTGTCCGCACTGCTCCCATCGCAGCCTGGGAAAAAAGCGAAGCCTTCCCCCCTCCCATCCAGGGAGGCGTGGGCTTCACCTGCTCGCCCTACACGTGCTGCCCCCCCCAGGTTTCTGCTATACAGGCGCCTGTGGGGTTCCAACGCGGTCGACCATGGGCGAAGAATCGGTTCACGCCAAAGAGGTCCCAGTCTGACTCCTCCCGAGGGAAGAAGCAGCAGCAGCCCTGATGCGTGGAACAGCTTCCTGTCGGTGCACACTCGGACCCCGTTGACTACACGGACAGTCAGGGTCCAGCTCACCATACAGTCACTGAGCTCACTGTCTGGGGTGGCACTCCATCCTCAGCCAGCTCTGCCAAGTGTTATTGTTCCCCACCTACTAAAGTGTGCGTGTGTTCCCCTCACACTCGGGCAGCCTGTGGGTGCCGAGTGTGCAGAAGAATCATATTAAACACAAATATCAACCCTATAAAGCCTCGGCTGGGTCACGCCTCTCCCCTAGCGCAGGCGGTGCTTAGTGTGGGCGGTGAGGAGTGAAGAATGGACCTCCAGTTATCAGGTCTTGTTCGATGTTCACAACCTATAGGGCGTTGTGGTACAATTTCTCCCATAGAGAGGAGTCGAACGTATAGACTGTAATAGAACTAGGGGTTATGTATATAACCCAGGTTCTAATAAGGAGAGGAGTAAGACTCCTCTGCAAAGTCTGCCCCATGGCTGAATGATGACTTGAGTGAGATGGGTCTGCTGCTGTATTAATAGAGTAGCTGACGCAGGTGCGCGTGACCCTTGAAGTCTCACGAGCCTTTTTTGATTACAAGGCGCTGTGGTATAAGTGTTCAGTGAATGATGGACGCTCTGAGAGCATTTCCCATAGACAGGAGTCTCACTCCTCTCCTTATTAGAACCTGGGTTATATACATAGCCCCTAGTTTTAACATAGGCTTATATAGGAGACTGTGCAAATACGTGTTACTTGTCGTTTTTGTTGTTGTGAATTTAGGTATAAACGTTCAATTAATATATAAATATCCATATTTAGCCCTTCATTGATTAGCAAAAAGTTTTTTTTTGTGTTTATTAGAACTTTAGCCTTGCAATTATAAAATGGGACTTCAGTTGTGCCCCTTATCACTCTTCTTCAACTTCTTTAGTATTTGTCTATCAAATTCCTCCTGCTCACTGATTAAAAAAAGGAAAGTTGGATAGTTGGAGAGAAAACCGTTTACATTTTCATTCCCCAGTTTTAGTAACGTTAGCAATGTTATTTTCACTTTGTTAAATTAATACTGCGTTGGCGAGTATTAACGCATGGAGCAATAACTGCCCGGTGTATATTTGCCTATGGCGTTTATCTGTCTGCCTGTGCTTCAGGTTTGCAGCCTCCCCCTTCTCCAATATCTTGCCTAGGGACTTCTTCATCCTCACACAAAATCGTTACATGGGGCTTTAATCATAGGCACATTAAGTCAGTTGAGAAACCATGTAGCCAAATAAACAGCCAGGATTATACATGCTTACATTCTACATGCTAAAGGTTGTGGCGTGGCTGTCAACATAGTTTGCCCGCGTTTGAATGGTTAGCACAAGCAACTTAACTGTAATATTAACAACCAAACTAGCAAGGTAGCAGTCGAGTTAACTTTAGCTAACTATAGCATTCGAGTTAATTTTATAATGACAGTTTAATTTAACTAGGCCTACACTTGTCATATAGCTTTCGTCATTAGAGTTAACTTTAATAGTTAATCATATTACTAACGTTAGCTAACGATAGTGTTCGAGTTAACTTTAATAGTATATCGTAACACTAACGTTAGCTAACGATAGTTTTATTTAATTACATTATTAATGTAAGCTAAGTAGCTAGCATTAATTATGAAGGAAGCCATGGCATGCCGCTCAATTCAACAATTACAACTTTTCCCACTGGCTAAGCAATGGAGGCAGGAAGGGCCTGCCAGTTGTCTTTGGCTAGCAACAACCAATAGACAAAGGGGTATGGGGGACAGAACTTGCCAGGACAGGACCCAACCGCAGCAATACCTTATTCGAAATGGACTGATATCCCTATTGCGGTCACACAGTCAGCGCATGAGTTTCAATTCAAAAGAGTCAAACTGCACATCCCTACTTCCTATTTCTTCGAGTGCTCGGTTGCGATTCTTAAGTCATCTCGGTCCGTAGCCTAGTATCACTATCTCGGAGACTAACACAGTCACGAGACAGGGAGTCGGACTGAACGTGACTTGGAGTAAACTATCAGTGAGCCGAACTATCAGAGAGCCGAACTATAGGAGAGTCGAACTATCAGGGTCAAACTATCAGAGTCGAACTATGAGTTGAACTGAGTCAAACTATGAGAGAGTCGGACTGAACGTGACTTTGTGCATGACAGTTGAACTATCGCAAATGTCACACTTCGTAGCAGGAAGTGCCTCCTGTCTCGAGACTAACTGTTTTTTCAGTGTATGATGTATGCAGACTTGGACACGTGAGTGATAATATAAATTGAATGTTGAAACGAAAGTATTGAATGGCGGGTTTTATTTAACACGGAACCTGTAATATTTAATGAGTCAGTAAAAGTTCAATTCACTTGACATAATAGTTCGATTCGGACACTAAAAAGATGTTTTAAAAAAAGATTTGTTCGTTCATTTTTGCACTTCACTAGAGCACTGCAGTTTCATTCAAAGCAGAAATGCTCATCCATGGTGTTGGCTGATTATTTTGCTCCTGATATGTCTTGTAGCACATGAAAAACACCACAAGGACATGTTAACGTTAAAAACTTGATTTTCACTGGAGGGTGTCTTTAAAGAAACTTGGAACAGAACAAATACAGCCTTACCTTTTCGTTAGTTACCATGCACGTGCACAAAACGGAGTCTCTTTCTTCGTCTTATGAGTTCTTCACGGTCTAGCAGCTTGTAACCAAACAGGCATGATCATGCAGATTCTCTGCTTTCTATTGGGCGATGAGTGCATGATCAACGTGTGATAGTTGAAACTGGCCAGTTGTCATGAGACAGGGGAATGATGATTTTCATCAGAGGGCGAACGGGGAGAGGTCGAGAGGATAACTACCAAGGAAACTATAATGCAAATTGGAAAGTTTGAAGTTGAAAAATTATATGCAATAAAATTATATTTATTTTAAAAGTATGTTTTTGTTAAATATAATCATAAAAATTATAATAACGCTGTTTTTATCAACAAATGCGTGCGAGATCCATCAATTGAACATGCTCTGCACAATTATGGAAGAGTGCTCTGGGGTTGCGAATCAACTGAATTTAAATGAGGATATTTTAATCAAAACATGCCACTTAACTTATGTGCCCCCCCACACACAGATGTCCAAAATGGGTCCTAGCTAGACATTCAGAGATTAAACCGGTTTTGCACGTCCATAGACGTCCAAGTGGGTCCCTAGCCAGATGTTCAAATATTGAACCTGTGTTGTCGTACGTCCACAGACGTCCAAAAGGGGTCCCAGTTCAGATATTGAACCCATCCATAGACATCCAAGAGGTTCTTAGTCAGACGTTTAAATATTGAACCTCTATTGCACGTCCACAAGATGCACATAAGTGGGTC
>JAPMUY010005686.1:0-109406 GCA_026901105.3 Galaxias olidus | reverse complement strand
CATCTCCCCTCTCCTCCCTTCTCCTCCCCTCCTCTCTTCCCTTCTCCTTGCCTCCCCTCTCTCCTCTCATCTCCCCTCTCCTCCCTTGTCCTTCCCTCCCTCCTCTCTCCTCCCTTCTCCTCGCCTCTCTCTCTCCTCTCTCCTCTCCTCTCATCTCCCCTCTCCTCCCTTCTCCTCCCCTCCCCTCCTCTCTCCCCTCTCTCTTCCCTTCTCCTCGGCTCCCCTCTCTCCTCTCCTCTCATCTCCCCTCTCCTCCTCTCCCCTCCCCTCTCTCTCCTCTTCTCCTCGCCTCTCTCTCTCTCCTCTCCTCTCCTCTCATCTCCCTCTCCTCCATTCTCCTCCCCTCCCCTCCCCTCTCTCCTCGGCTCCCTCTCTCCTCTCCTCTCCTCCCCTCCCCTCTCTCTCTCCCTTCTCCTCCCCTCCTCTCCCTCTCTCCTCGGCTCCCCTCTCTCCTCTCCTCTCCTCCCCTCCCCTCTCTCCTCCCTTCTCCTCCCCTCCCCTCCCTGCTCGCCTCGGCTCGCCTCTCTCCTCTCCTCCCCTCTTCCCCTCTCCTCTCCCCTCCCGTCATCTCATCTCCTCTCCTCTCCCCTCCCCTCCCCTCTCCCTCTCCTCTCCTCTCCAGCCTCGCTGTGGGAGGAACGTCACTTTGGTTTTGCTGCGCTCCAGCGAAGCCCTGACGCCTCAAGTCACTTCACATTACCAGGCTGCACACTGTGCATCGACGCATTGGACGCACACACACACACACACACACACACACACACACACCACACACACACACACACACACACACACACACACACACACACACACACACACACACACACACACACACACACACAGATAACGACAACCAAGCCCAGTGCTCAGGAGAGATTCTAAAAAAATTATTTTGGCCAGTTGGCTTTTTTTATGGTTATAATCCAACCAGACAACATGGTTACTGAGCTAACCCAATACCAACACACACATGCAGTGGTACGATCAAGAGCTATCAGGGGCAGTTTCAGAATAATATAATTCCAACCTCTATTAGTTAGAACTCCACCAGAGGGGGCTTATAGTAAAGTGTTGATGCTTGCGGTCTTCTCCTCAGACGAGGTTTGGAAAGGGATTGCATTCACAATGGCCGTCGTTCAGCAGCCATCTTGCTTCATCAGCTCCCAACGAGGCAAAAACCAACAAATGGGAGTTCACAAGAGCAAATATTCCTGAACGCTCGGACAATTCGTGCAATATCAGACTTATGATTAATGTGGGTGGACAGCTTTCAGCTTCCCACTCTCTCTCTCTCTCTGTGTGTGTGTGTGTGTGTGTGTGTGTGTGTCCTACAGTGACATCATTAATCATTAATACATGATAATGGGATTCATGTCCTCCCAGCTAGAGGAGTGTCTCAGCCCTCAGGGTAGAGTGCACTGTAGAATGAGCATTAGAGCCCAGTTCATTTGGTTTGAGAGAAAAAACAAACAACTCAACAACGGCGCATGTTAACCATCAAATTCCAACGTTAGACAGCGAGGAGGAAGAGGAGGAGGAGGAGGAGGAGGGAACATAAGATCTGCTTTGGAACAACAAGCTACTGTGACGTCTCCTCATGACTTAATCACCGACATGCCCTGTCAATAAAACACACCTTTGTCTCACACACACACACACACACACACACACACACACACACACACACACACACACACACACACAGAGAGAGTTCATGGACATGACCCATGATTCCGTTAGCTCCGTTACGGAATGTCGAAAACACTTCCTGGTGCCCTCTACGGCCCCACGAGAGGGGGGGGGGGGGTTAATATGTTCTTAATTAGCCACACTATAACAGCAGGGCAGGGAACCGTGACAGGCAGGCTAGACCGTAGACACACATACGGTGAGACACACACACAGCGGCTTGGATTAGGACACTGACAGTGCACGTGACCGTCCACGTGTTCTGCATACTGTGTACAGTATCCAGGGCCTCAGACAGACAGACAGACAGACAGACAGACAAGGAGATAGACAGACAGACAGACGTACAGACAGACAGACGCACAGACAGACAGACAGACAGACAGACAGACAGACAGACAGAGTCTGGGTCTTTAGCCTGTCCGGCAGGTTGGACCCTTCAGATTGAAATATACTGAGCCCCACACACACACACACACACACACACACACACACGATATTGGAACGTTTACACACTCACACACATGTGCGCACACCACGCACACACACACACACACACACACACACACACACACACACACACACACGAAACCCGCAAGTGCACCGGAACAGATGGATGAACCAAATGCATGCGCACACACACACACACACACACACACACACACACACACACACACACACACACACACACACACACACACACACACACACACACACACACACACAAACAAGCTCGCCTATTTGACTGATCCACCACAACACACCATAAGACAAGTTTCCACCTCCATTAAATCCAAAGTCCGACGGTAACGGCGGGGTAATGTATAATCCATTTAAAGACAAAAGGGGGGCTGCACGGTGAGACTACCTCACGGCTCAGAGAACAGATCAGTCTCCTAACTGGGACCATTCATCACAGCGTGTATGGCTGCCCTGCAGGTTTCCTATCAGAAACCACACAGTGGAATAGGAGGCGCTGCCCACCGCTGCTAGCACCATCGTCTGAGGTATACCATCTATTTCAAGATGGCCACGGATGAAAGAATGAAGGAAAGAGTTCCACGCTGTTCTTTTAACCGTGTGTGGTTTCAGCCTGTGTTATTTACCACCCACCATGTGGCATGGGGGGAAAACACACTGAAGTCAACTCACACTGTCCCTGTGTATGCTGTGGGGCTCTGAGAGGAAGAGCAGAGGGGAAGAGATAAGCGGGCGCACACTT
Organism: Galaxias olidus; assembly: GCA_026901105.3. Taxonomy (NCBI): domain Eukaryota; kingdom Metazoa; phylum Chordata; class Actinopteri; order Galaxiiformes; family Galaxiidae; genus Galaxias; species Galaxias olidus. Next base: position 106,495 of record JAPMUY010005686.1, on the reverse strand, counting down.
CCTCAAAGACACAGACATGACGGCGAGATGAGGATAACGCGCCCCAACTGTCCAAAGCGGAAAAAAAAGAAAAGAAAACGACTTCTCTGATAAGAGCATTCCGCGGCCCCCACCCCTTCACAGTACAATATACACTCCCCTCCCCTCCCCTACCATAACACTTTATTGCCTAACTCCCACACACATACACGCACAGAGACACTCAGAACCATTCACATAAAACACACCCAAAACGAACACAATCCCACACACTCCTTTAAAAGCTTTACAGTGCAAACTGCAAGCACAGCTTAGATTCTGTTCCCAAAAAAAGAGACCCAAATTCAAGCGAGCAATTCCGTCGTTCAGGGTTACTCGAGTCATTGCTGTTTCTCAGTGGAAAAAAAAAACACTAAAGAAGAAGCAACCTGTTTGTCATTATAAAGCAATTGAACAAATCTCCATCCACACCCTGCTGCCTATAAGAAGAGGAGGGAGGCGTCCAGCGTTATGGGAGAAATCAGAGCTGATGTCTGTCGAGCCTGGACATGCCCTTAAAAAGCCACAGAGCCACTCCACACAATCTCTTCCAGGCATTTAGACCATCACACCCAATCTATCATTCATGTGTCAGGAACCTTGTGTGAGTGTGTGTGTGTGTGTGTGTGTGTGTGTGGGAGAGGTGTTTCTGCTCAAATGCATGTTGTGTGTGTGTGGGGTTGTGTGTGTGTGTGTGTGGGAGAGGTGTTTCTGCTCAAATGCATGTTGTGTGTGTGTATGTGTGTATGTGTGTGTGTGTGTGTGTGTGTTTGTATAGGGAGGGAGGGGGGGGGGGGTAACTGTAAAGCTTTGAGTACTTGTGTGTGTATTTAAACATATCAGTAGCCCCTGTAAAGGAATGTGAACTGTATGTTGTGCATGGGCGTGGGTGTTTATGAAATAAGCAGCCTCTATGCGCATGTGACATACGTGACGTGTATATTATCTCATGTTTACGTGTGCGTGTGTTCCTGTTACAGCTCAGACCGACCTACACTGAATCATCATCATCATCATCATCGTCAGTCTCATAAAAGGCCGGTCAGCGATACTGAAGTTTTGCTCACTTTCCCGTCTCCACTTTCATTTCCTCTCGTATCTCCTCCGCTCCGGAAACGAGTCCGTTCCAGTGCCTCTATAAATACCCCCCTGATGTGTGCGTCTATAACGGCAAAGGCCAGCAACGTGTCCTCAACAGAACACTCTCAGATGAAGATTGCAGGGGTTACTCCCATTCAGGGACAATTGGAACCGCGTTACCCATGATGCCCTCGCGTGTCACAGCCTGAAGTTTGTTTGCATGCATTGCATCTCAGTCAGCTCCTGTGTGATTAGAGAGTTGAATAATTATCTTAAAGCCTCCAGCCGCGTGTTTCATGATGTCATGAGTGCAGCCACTTTATAAATGACAGACTAGATGTACATACATCTAATTTAAACAGTGAAAACAGAAACATGGCCTCTTGACAGGGCTGCAGACGTGCTTAAAACTGACAAGGGACAAGGGTCTAACGTTTACCAGTATTGGCATTTTGCAATACAATGGCACCCTAATTTCACATCAAAATGGATAGCCGAAATAAAAGTAATTAAAGTTAATTAAAAACTACAAGCATTACAATACAAGCATTATTTATTTATTATTTTATAATTATTCTGCATGTTAAACACGACAGCCATTTTGAATATGAGAAAAAACACTACACATCCCAGCTGGCACACCTGACATCAAAGTACACCACAACCTTTCACAACGCACTCAGCCACCCCGAAGGGACATGAATAATGTAGTTCTCTACCGCACATTACCATTGTTGCTCCTAAGAGCCGATCTCTACTCCTCCTAGGGAAGAGCCGTTAATCCATAATTGAAAGCGGCGACCAGGGCTTGGTTTTTAACATAGCCCTCCTAGCTTTACTCCCGTGTACTAGCCTGCATTATTGATGGGGGGGACACAGTCCACATCCCTCTGACACTTGACTGGACCGGGAGGCAATCACTAAACTACATGCGTCCAGTGAAACCCACTCAACAACCCCCCCACCCTCCCTCCCTCCCTCCCTCCCTGGTCGCGGGTCTTCAAGGTGTCCCGCTCGCTCTACTGGCAGATGTGTAACTCAACACTTTGGTTTGCGTCAGAGAGCGGAGCGAAACAATGCCGTGCTATGTCAGGGTTTTGGGGGCCGGGATTCGGGGTTGGGTTTTCTGACCAACGTAAACTATGAGCTGCTAGCTGGGCCGTTTTTGAAACCTTAGTAAGGAGGAAGAGATACTGTTGCTACCCTCTGATATTCGAGCACTTGTTTTTGAAGTGGACCTATTCAGAGGAAGTAAACAAGAAAAACAAAGAAAACAGCTAGCTAAAGTGTTCGCTAGCCCCTGTATATGGAAATGCTTAGCCCCTGTATATGGAAATGCATACACAACGAAGAAGGCTTCAGCTAGACAATATTTTACTCTGAGGCATATAAACAGAAGCCATCGAAATGTCACTGGACTGGATGCTATTATGGACGACATCCATATGATGTCATTAAAGCAGTGTTTGATTTGATCGTAGTTCCACTTGTCAACGATCAGTCTAGAAGTTTGAACAGATTGCAGAAGTCAAGGCGTCACTGAATTATATTGGATTGTAAAGTTATTTTTTATGTTTTGTTATTTTTATTTTTTATTTATTTATTTATTTCATTTTTACCTGCCTTCTAAACAGGGCACTGCTGCAAAGTCAGTCTGTCTTAGTCAGTCAACCATGTATAAATGATAATACATGATAATATATATAATAATAATGTAATAATATATAATAATAATAATAATAATAAAAAATCTCATTGAAATACAGGAAGGAATGACAACGCCTAAAAGCAATAATCGGCCATTTTATAGCAAGTCCCGCATGAGTAAGTGATACAGCCCAGAGTACAAATGATCAATCAATATTCTCCAGAGACATATTTCATGGTGGGATGATGCCATCTTTGCACTTTGGTCATTCAAGTAAACTGTAGGTACTGTCAGTGAGAAAGGTATTATCTCTCAGCCCATTGATTTTCTGATCTCTTTATTATGGTAGTTTGGGATCGTTTGGGGACAGTTTTTAGCGTGGTCTGTCTTAGCATGACACACATCTGGAAGTCTAAAAACACTAAGACAGGGATTACTATGCACGGAATGTAATATACACCGTAATGTTACAGTTATAATATTACATAATTAAATTTTATAATAATATTACATAAATTATAATATAATATTACTGTGACAACTGAAACAACCCTAAAGAGAAAGTAAACAGATTTTAATTAAATGTGTCTCCACCGCAGTTCATAACTTTACAATAATAAAAACAATCTATGCAAAGTAATTATGCATTAACGACTACAGTCTCTCAACTCACGAGGGTACTTATGACACATTTTTAAACGGATGGTGTTTAAATACACTTCACTGTCTACACAGTACCACGTAGAGGCAGAGTATTATAGGAACGCACCAGGGTCTACTGATACTGTGTGGCCCTGTGGGATCTGCATTATTCATATCTAATGAAGAGGATCCATCTGATATTACAGCGCGCACACACACGCGCACACACACGTTCTCCACTCACTCACACGCACACACACACACACACACACACACACGCACACGCACACACACATTCATGCACACGCACATTCTCCACTCACACGCACCCACACACACACACACACACACACACACACTCATACACACACATTCTGAGACAGGAAGGATCTGCTTAATGCGCCCATGAATGATTGAGTTCCTCTTGTTAATCCCCTGTAACGGCATGTCACAGGGGAGCCTCCCTTTAAGAAACAACGGCGTGTTGTTGAGTCTCTCATGGTGTCACGTACTCTCCTGGTGTCCTGTCCCCCATGATCCCACAGGGGACGAGTCTATCACTTTAATATCAGTCTCACTGCTGGACTAGAGAGCCGTGCCATAGGAACACGTTCTATAGTCACGAGTGACATGTAAGAGTTTTAGGGGAGTCGATCCAGTTAGCCTTTAACACCGTACACAAGAGTAAAAGCACCATCAGAATGAAAGAAAGACAGAAAAAAAAGAGATTTTATTGTTGCATCCAATATCTCGCCCTGTTTTAACAGACAGCTCTGATATTTCTGCTAGGCCGGTTATTTTGCAGATGTAGTTTTTCTATTGGTGAGAGAAAAATTTGGAGAGAGAGAGAGTGAGAGAGAGAGAGAGAGAGAGAGAGAGAGAGAGACAGAGAGAGAGAGATAGACAGAGAGAGAGAGAGATAGACAGAGAGAGAGAGAGAGACAAAGAGGGTAAAACGGTCTGGGGAGAAAAGCCTCGCGGTTTAACCACGTCAGTGCCAGACTGTATGACCGGATGGGAGGAGCTAACCACCTTCCCTGTGAGGTTTGCGCACACACACACACACACACACACTCGTGAGAACAGGAACACGGAGTGGCCCACGTGACTGGACATAATTATACATGTGAGTACGTAGGACCACAGTTCTGCATCTTCTCGTGCTCTCGAGGAAGGAACCCCCCGAAACGGAATGCTGCATCCCACGATGTGAACAAACCGATTAGAACTACAGTAGTTAGTCTGCCATTTTGTCAACAGTCGTTAGGTTTAATTTCTACTTCAAACAACATGGGGGATCAATACAACAATCATCAAGAGAACACCTTATTTTGCAGTATATCGTAAGACAAAGTAAATCATCTCCTAAAGAGTCCTCGTTTTGCAGAAGACCACTTCTGCAAGGGGGGCCCTTTGGTAAAGAGTAAACACTGGAGTGGACTACAGACCAAACAGGCCAAACACATCACTAGCCCTTTATGTATACGATTCCGGGACGTGTTTTGTAGAGACCCACGCTACATATACAAATCTTTCCTTTTGCCAGCCATATAAACGCATGAGGTTTACAGTGTAAACTTTACACCTCTAGTCCTCTACATTCACACACACTCACTGACGGATGTAAATATATTCAAACCAGAACACAAATATAGATTACATTTTATCAAATATAATATTAGCATCAAAATATACATTCATGTTTTATCTATTTTTGTTCAAGACGTCACATTGATAACCTTTACTGAACATTGACTAGTTGCTTTTCCAACCTCGTCAACGTGGTACAGCAGTGAAAACCCTAAAGCTAAAGCAACTCCCACCTCCATGAAAAAAACCTCTGCGTAATCGGCCACGCGGAGAGGCATTAACCAGGAGTGTCATCCTCCATTAATCATCCACCTCAAAAAGGCTCATCCCTCTCAGTCTCATCCTGACTCAATCTATAAATGGATCGATACAGAGCCTCCTCTGCCTCTGCTGGGTAAGGCATTAGGAATCGGGCTCTGCTCTCTGTCTGAACACCCCACCCCCATCTCTCCAACGCTCAAAACCCCTCCGACTATCACAGCCAGTTCTACCTGGTGCCACTGGTTAAGGGATAGAGAGGGAGAGAGAGAGAGAGAGAGAGAGAGAGAGAGACAGAGACAGAGAGAGAGAGAGAGAAAAAAAGAGGGAGAGAAAGAGAGAGAGAATAGGAGGGAGGAAAGAAAGAGACACTGAGTCGAAAACACAGAGGAGAAAGAGCATAAAGAAAGAAGGTAACAGCAAAACAGAGTGAGAGAAATAAAGAAAGAGAAAGAGGGAGAGACAGAGAGAGCAATAAAGAAGAGGGGGAGAAAACGGAGGAGGAGGAGAGAGGGAGAAATAGGGAGAGAAAGAGACAACAATTAGGAAGAGGGGGAAAATAAGGAGGAGGAGCAGGAGGAGGAGGAGAGGGAGAAATAGGGAGAGAAAGAGACAACAATCAGGAAGAGGGGGAAAATAAGGAGGAGGAGGAGAGGGAGAAAGCTCAGGGGAGCAGCTTTGCACCCCCACAGCTCAGAGGGAAACGGAGACAAGTACAGAGCTAAAAATAGCCGGCGGTATCGACGTAGCCATGTTTCTGGCATGTTGTGTCCCGCACAGCCGTGTGCGTGTTCTTCTAGCACAGCCGTGCGCGTGTTCTCCTAGCACAGCCGTGCGCGTGTTCTCCTAGCACAGCCGTGCGCGTGTTCTCCTAGCACAGCCGTGCGCGTGTTCTCCTAGCACAGCCGTACGCGTGCTCTCCTAGCACAGCCGTGCGCGTGTTCTCCTAGCACAGCCGTGCGCGTGTTCTCCTAGCACAGCCGTGCGCGTGTTCTCCTAGCACAGCCGTGCGCGTGCTCTCCTAGCACAGCCGTGCGCGTGTTCTCCTAGCACAGCCGTGCGCGTGTTCTCCTAGCACAGCCGTGCGCGTGCTCTCCTAGCACAGCCGTGCGCGTGTTCTCCTAGCACAGCCGTGCGCGTGTTCTCCTAGCACAGCCGTGCGCGTGTTCTCCTAGCACAGCCGTGCGCGTGTTCTCCTAGCACAGCCGTGCGCGTGTTCTCCTAGCACGTGACGTAAGGCTACATTCATGTGCTGTCCGTGTTGGCCGGCATCCATGATTGATATCGCCGGTTTCACGGTAATCCCCCCCCCCCCTTTTAGGTCATGTCACTAGGCTTAATTAATGGAAGACAGGTGGAGGATTCCTTCACAGTAAAGAATCTGTAGTGCGTGCGTAGTGCAAGTCACCATTTTGTCAGCAGGTGAGCAATCTGGTTCATTGGAAAATGACTGTGTGTGGGCTTGTGAGAGGGAGAACAGGAGAATTACAAATTGCTTGGGAGAGAGAAAGAATGTGTGTGTGTGTGTGTGTGTGTGTGTGTGTGTGTGTGTGTGTGTGTGTGTGTGTGTGTGTGTGTGTGTGTGTGTGTGTGTGTGAGGAAGAGTAAGAGAGAGAAATACAAATTGCTTGAGAGAGAGAGAGAGAGAGAAAGAATGTGTGTGTGTGCTTGGTTATATTTGTTACCTTACAGCAGATCAAAATCTACAGCAGTGAGAGTCCCCCACATTGTAACTTACCTAGAAGAGAAAGGAGAGAGACGGAGAAGGTGTTAAAGACTCAAACGCACTTGTCTGTGTTTTGACCCAGACATACAGTCCTGTGCATACGTTTTAGGCAGGGGATACAGTTTTGAAGGTCACACCAAATGTTGATTTGATACAGATTTGCTTCTCCCTCACTTTGTATTTTATGAATTGATAAAAAATTAACAATTAACATTTATATTTGTATGTTTTTTTTTCTAACTTTAAAGACTTCACACCTGCCTGAAACTTTAGCACAGTACTGTACATCCTCGCACTGGGAACTATACAGCACACAAACAGTACTAAGACTGGACATTCAACCACCAGAAAACATTATTTATAGAATGTTAGAAATAAAGCTGTTCGCTATATCCATTAAAATAAACAAAATGTAAAAACTGATTTGTTTATTTTTATATAGGTAAGAAATACCAGTCTACTTTTCTTTCTTGTTTTTGCAATCCATAAGTTTGCCTCCCTTTCTCCCCTTATACCTCTAAACCCCCCCCCCCCCCCCCTCCCTCCCTCCTCTTCCTCCTCACTTCCTCTCCTCTGCTTATCACATCCCTTCTTCATTACGGCAGTTGGATTTTAAATTGGTTACTACGAGAGCTTAAGTATCCTCTCTGAACATCTAGAGTAGACGGTGTTAGTCAGAGAGAGAACACAGTCTAGCTGAAAGACTACCATAAAAAGAAGAGGGAACAGACCAGAATGTATCTATCATACATTATCATCACACCTTTAAGGTGTCCAAAACACATTCGGCATTGAGGCTGACACCAAACGTTACTACATTGTATGTATTCCTTGCATGGACCAAAGGAATGGAACATAGACTCTAGAGAGCACCAGTTCAAACCAACGGGAGTTTTTAAAAGATGCTGATGATTGGAGATTGTGATGGTTGAATGCGGTTTCCAAATAGTGTAACTGTACAATGCATTTTTTTTGTTGCTAAAACTGGACAGGTGTGTCTGTGTAGTTATTGTGTTATTGTGTGTCTGCAATATCTCCATTCATAAACATGCCAATGTTTTACTCCACTGTAAAGCGCGTGACGTAGCAGGCATCTGTGTCAGTTTAATATTTATAGGACTACTTTTAGGAGTAGTGTGACTAAACTCATTACAGGAGATTTAATTGTCTCAGGGCAGCTCTCACGTCGACAGAGACTTGGAACCAGCTCTGCTACAGTACTGAACTCTACTGATAAGCACATAACACTATCAGCTTAGGATTTCAAGAAACGCCGCCAAAACGGAGTCTAATCTTAGTTCATTTCTTCAGCAAAGGGTTGAAAAGTTCAGGTAATTACTCAACGGGAGAAAGTTGAAAGGTTCAGAAGCGTCCTTACGTCCTTCGACATTGTCTCGACATTCAAAATGCTGTTTCTCTGAAAGCATCTTCTTATGCACACAGTCACAATTCACACACACACACACACACACACACACACACACGGACCCTCTCTTCCCATCCTCCCTCCACAGACAAACACACAAATATCCCACACAGCAAAACTGACACAGTGGCTGTCATATTTCAGACTGTCCAAAGGACACCAGATACAGTATGTGCATAATAAATAAGTAGGTAAAGATGTTTACAAATGTGACACTAAATGACTCAAGTTTAGCTTGAATCTATTTGTGTGTGTGTGTGTGTGTGTGTGTGTGTGTATTTGCTTCTATTGCGTTTGAATGAGACTGTATATGTGGGTATGTTTTCATTTGAGTTGGTGTGAGCATGTTTACACACGGATGTGTATTCAGTTTGCACCACATTGAGATGTGTTCCAGTCCATAAGAATGAGACTTTGACACCGTGAGGAGAGTAAAAAAAAAGAGAGACTAAAACGACTAAAACGGCCCTGGAGAGACGGCTGATGATTCAACAAAACAACACATCTGCAACAGAAGTGGAGTTGCTCCTAAAACAAGAGAGAGTGTGTAAGGGCCTCACAGGTTATGCAAAAGGTAACTCGACCTACTTTCAACCTTTTGTGATGTTGTCTCTACCTCTCTGGGTGTAACTTAACCCAGGTGGTGACGATTTTGAGGCTCTTGGTGAATAATAATATCTCCTCTGGCTCGGCGTTGGTCTTTTCAGGAAACGGGAGTCTCACTACAATAAGTTTAACCCACTGCTGCCTATTCCGCCTAGCAACAGCGGAAGAAGGGGATTTGTCATATTAAGCCGTTGGATATTCTGTCATGACTCAATCTAATCCATACACATCATTTCTATTTGAATGAGATATAGTGCAATAGGTTAACCTGCGTGTGTCTAAAACAAATATTTGTGCCAGATTTGGATGGCATGTTTTACTTAGTTTGAAGGTTTGAACATTTTTATCCAAAGTGACTTAGAAATCGTGTATTCAACAAAACCAGGTACAGAAAACTAGACACCAGCAGTGCAAAGATGTAAGGAGAGACATAATGCAAAGATTGTGGGGAGAGAGTGAAAATATCTCAGGAGAGACACAGGAGATGCAGTGAAAATATCTCAGGAGAGACACAGGAGATGCAGTGAAAATATCTCAGGAGAGACACAGGAGATGCAGTGAAAATATCTCAGGAGAGACACAGGAGATGCAGTGAAAATATCTCAGGAGAGAAGCACTGGAAAAGAAGAGTCTTGCAGGACACAAGTGACGGAGGTGCAAAGGCAGATGGTGTGTGTGTGTGTGTGTGTGTGTGTGTGTGTGTGTGTGTGTGTGTGTGTGTGTGTGTGTGTGTGTGTGTGTGTGTGTGTGTGTGTGTGTGTGTGTGTGTGAAAGAGTGAGTGTGTGTTATGTTTGCGTTTATGTTGGTGATGGTGTGTGTGTTTGCGTGTGTGTGTGAGTGAGTGTTATGTTTGCGTGTATGTTGGTGATGGTGTGTGTGTGTGTGTGTGTTGGTAATGGTGTGTATCTGCTTGCGTGTGAGCGAAGGCTTGGAGTGTGTGTGAGCGTTGATGGTGACTTGGCTGGAGAGAAAAAACACAAACTCATCAGAGCAGCTGCGACAGAAGCTCCCCATGGACATCACCAGATCCTTAATCACACAGTACACACACACTGTACACACACACAGTAGCACACGCAAACTGTAGCACACGCTAACAGTAGCATACACAAACAGTAACATACACTAACAGTAGCAAACTCTCTTACAGCTGTGCACACACACACCCACACTGTAGCAGACAATTGCATGCACACACACACCGTAGCACATGCACATTAGCAGACACATAGTAGCACACACACACACACACACAACTAAGCATGAACACATTGTAGCGCACACACACAGGGAAGCACACATACTGACAGTTGCATACACGCCAGAAAACAAGCACACGATTCAAAACGTCTTGTTATTTCTTTGAGTCTCTCACACTCACACACACGCCATATGTGTCAGTCAGAGAGGAAAGATCTAGAGTAGCAGCAATCTTTCAGTGCGACATCAAAGCCAGCTATGTGGTCCTTTGTTCTGCCTTCTGCCGGAGATGAGGTCTCCACGGTAGATCTTCTACATAGCCATGGGGACAGAGAGAAAGGGGGAGGGAGAGAGAGAGAGAGAGAGAGAGAGAGAGAGAGAGAGAGAGAGAGAGAGAGAGAGAGAGAGAGAGAGAGTGAGAAAGGAACAGGAACAGAGAAAGAAACCCTTGCTAAAGCTGTGGGTATCTTGTCCTACTTCATCCAGCTTTCTGTATCTTTAAAGACCACCACCAACCCTCGCCCACACGTTCTTACATATACTGCACATTGCACACGCACACACACACACATACACACACACACACACACACACACACACACACACACACACACACTTCAAAGCTATACACCATGACCATATCTGCCTCATCCCTACTGCTGAGCATGATTGGGGATTAAAAATTATCATCGCCACACGTTTCTCTCCTTTCTCTTGGATTCAGGTCATTTCTGTTGAAGGAAACTCTGTGGATTGGTCGGCTGTCCTTGCCCTGTTTTGAAAAAAACTTGTTGATTGGCCGAATGTTCCTGCTCTACAAGAAGAAACCCTGTTGATTGGCAGATTGTTTACGCTCTATTGGAAGGAACCGTGTCTGATTGGCTAAATGCTTCTGCCCTATTGGAAGGAACCCTGTTGATTGGCTGAATGTTCCCGCTCTGCAGGAAGGAACCCTGTTGATTGGCTGAATGTTCCTGCCCCACCGTAAAACATCTTAGAACTAAACTGTTGTTACCACATACTGGAGGAGAAAGAAGGCGTTTGATAGCTTTAATTTTGATTTATGTATCAGATTATGGGTGAGCAATGTGGCAGTGTGGTGCAAATTTCAAACCGTCCAGTCTGAATTTACAGCCACTGGTATTCCTGGACACACAGGAAAGGAATCTAATACGGTTATAATAATTAATAACGGTGCATAAAGTAATAATGAAATGCAAAGTTTTTAAAATGTTCAGAACCAACGTTTTTAAAACGTGTCTGAGAAGGTTGAATAAGGCACTGTACAATTTCCTTTTTACTTTTTTCAACAGAATAACTTTTATTTTTTTGCTGGATGTATTAAAAGCACTGCAGGTTTTGTTGCTGCTGCCACTAAACAGATCGGCTGAGGCGCTTCCCATAAACAGTAAACATTTAACATTTTGAAACAAGTCATTAAAATCTACTATAATCTACTACCTTCAACTTGCAATGGTAACGAATGGTAAGCCCTTGTCAGACCGCTCAATCATGAAGTGTAACACAGGACCGTTTTTAAATGGATATAGTTACTAACCCCTTAACTGCATAGACTGGAACATGGTAAACTTGATTAATAACTACAGCTGGTATAGATCACATTTCCATAACAAACAAACAAACATACAAACAAACAAACAAACATAAAACCAGTGCTAGCTACAGCGCTGCTCAGTTTTGGTGGGCTGTCCTTGAGGTGAAAACAGTCCAGAAAATATACTAGATTTTTGCTTTCCTTACATAAATGTTGCCATTAATTTATTATCCAACTTCTTTTAATTGATAATTACACAATCGGATATGACAATAAATACGTATGGATTTCAGAAAGTGACCATTTGTAGGGTATAAATAAATAAAAAAACGAATCTTCTTTAAAACCAAGGCTAGTGTCTCTCTTCTTCTCCTCTGTGGTGACTCTTGGACGTGGCAACCCTCTCCATGTCATACCCACGTCACTTCACCAACAAAAGACAAACCAGGCTCCCTCCGTCTCCCGGCAACAGGCTGCGGTGTACCGTGAACCCAACGGCAACATGACCGTCGGACTGACTTTAAATGTAATTCACCTGACGTGTGTAAACAATACAATAGCATTTCCTGACTCCTCTATCTGCTCCAGTGGTGGGAATTGAATAATGAAGATATTGATATTCAAATCCGACAGATGTCAAGTGGACATGTACAGATGATGCTATGCCTACAAGGACGACAGGCTCTATATATAGCAAGATTTAAAATAAGGCTTCCCTATACAAAAATATATGAATATCCATTAAGTATTCCGTGTATATTTCAAGTCTGCATCCGCTTTCTATATGGTTCACCAGTATATCAATTTACCCTGATTCACGGTCAAGCTGCACAATCCACCAAGTATCTTTTGAAGCCTGATATATTTTGATAGTAGCCCGGGCTAAACTCTCTTTGCCTGAGCCAGGGCACTAGCCAAAGCAGAGAGGGACTGGACACACATCACATCATGTTTGCTGATGCATACAAATCCACTTTAGTGTCCTAATAAGTCCTCTTCCTGCCAGTGCAGGGTCAACAGACAGAGAACGGGACAGAATTAGCGAGCGCACTCCCGGCACTTTGCTGTCCAAGATCCCTCCCAGGCATCGCATGGCATAATAGTATCACACAGCCTCTGGGATTCGAGACGGGCTCCATCTATGAGGAAGATGACGCATAATTCTATTACTAAGTTGGGGGGGGGGGGGAGAAGAGTGTTACACATGTTTTGACAAAATACAGAAAAAATTATCTATATTCTCAAACTGGATGCATGTATGTTTGTATATGTAAATTCAGAATGTGACTAAACCATGCAACCACAGTTTTATTGACCAGGGCAAGACCAATGAACACAGAAGACAAGCTGGATTTTCCATGAGCAAACGAAGCCAGTGATGAGCGATGTTACTGCTCTCTCTGCTGGTCTGGATAAAGAACTACACTCATTAACATGAAGCTCGATGCAGCTAGTTGTTAAGTGCTTATTCTATAGACGAGCAGTTTGCTGATTGTCTTGTTGTTTACCCTAACCTGCTGACCTCTATAGAATCCCCAGTGGTTCTACAGGCTTCAGCAGCAGTTTGTTTCTATAGCAACATTGTGTAACGATAGAAACTGTCAGCATGGTGTGGACGGTTCAAACTAACAATGTCTTCATTGACAGAAAACATATCACCATGGTCGTCTTCGTCGCCAATTATAGTCTAGAAGACAGACATAAGGGGTTAAAACATGACAAGAAGAGCAGAAGAAAGCAAAAAGCCTTCACCGATCCCAAGTGCAGAGCTCACACCGAACAGTCTCTTCCACTGATAAAAGCAATTCGTTCTGAACGAGAGACGTTTATTGTGTGTGCGAAACCATTGTTTTCCATCCGGCGCGTTCGGACTGGCAGGCCCCCAGCGATGACAGCACTCACCTGGCCAGTGTTTATCCAACATGAGCACACATAATTAAAGTGCTGTTTACATTTGAGAACTAATGGCACCACACCAATAAACAAGAGGAGGGAGCCGTAGCCAACCCAGGCGCGTGACGTGGTAACGGGGGTTTTCCTGAGACGCCGAGCAAATGATGGGTTCAAAGAGATATATTCTACACCTGCTGCGACTGTTATCATAACAGATCGTCTGATGCGGACAGTTGGAGTGCCATCAACACGGTAGATTTGTAGCAGAACAGATATGTCATGAAGTTCATCGGAGTCTGACTGTTGGCCAACTAAACTACTGACACTAATAGGCAGACAGTGTGAGGGTGTGTACCACAAAAAAAGTTACACATTCACAGTGTAGCCAACACATTAAGTCTATCAATAGTACAGTGCGCAAAATGAGAATGCATGTAATCGAATAGGAAAAACGCGGGTGTGTTCTTCTTCCATCTAGTGGACGGTGATTGGTCTTCTGCTAGCCGCTCTAACCAGCACCGTAACGCAAACACGTGAGCCCCCCCCCCCCCCCCCTCTGCAAAAACAATAAAAAAAACATCAAAAAAATATGTCTTATCATAATAATTGTTGACGGGCAGGGGCGGGGCCCGTTTGAACTTCGCGGGGGCTGCGGGGGTATACCTAACGGCCCCGGCTCTAAGGAGAGTCATTAAGACCAAACACCCTCTAAGACTTCATGCTGCCACGGTTAGCTAACTGTTTCCAGGCATAAAGCTGTTGCTAGGGAATTCAAATGAAGCCAAAGCATCTGCAATTATTGCTCCATCCTAACGGCAGACACACAGAGATTGACTACGAAGTCAGCTGTGTTACTTGTTCATCTCGATGTTGCTCTCTGGCTCAGACTGGGGGGAAAAACTCTAATTGCTGTCATTCCAAATCTTCAAAATGGGTTTAAAATAAGATTATTGACTTGCCACTACTTTGTTTTGTGGAAACTTTGCATTTTCATATGCTTCCTAATAAAGAAAACACAAATATACAATTAAACTATCCTATCTAAGGAAAATTTGAAAACCTTAAAACGCTTGACCAAAACACAGACTTTATAATTCCTATCTAACAAACTTTGGATATGTTTATCAATGACCATGTGCTTCTGAAGTCAGATTCAGTCCGTTCAACCCTAACCTTCTTCACATTAGCAACCCACTGAGAAGCACTAAGAGAAAGAGAGAGAAAGGTGTGTGTGTGTGTGTGTGTGCGTGCGTGCGTGCGTGCGTGCGTGCGTGCGTGTGTATCAGAGATAGCCAGCTGGATGGAGACAGAGAGCGTCCGTGCTTATTGAATACAGGTGTTCTGATGAATGAATGAATGGATGAATGAATGGACCAAGAGGAGGGTGAGCAGAGCATCAAACCCCATCCAGACACAAAATGTGTTTGAGGTGGAGCCATGCAGCTAGACACTTTCATATTTAAATGAAGCTGTGGCAAGCAAGAAGAAAGAGAGAGCAAGAGAGAGAGAGAGAGAGAGAGAGAGAGAGAGAGAGAGAGAGAGAGAGAGAGAGAGAGGAAAGAGAGAGAGAGAGGAGAGAGAGAGAGAGAGAGAGAGAGAGAGAGAGAGAGAGAGAGAGAGAGAGAGAGAGAGAGAGAGAGAGAGAGAGAGAGAGAGAGAGAGAGAGAGAGAGAGAGAGAGAGAGAGAGAAGAGAGAGAGAGAGAGAGAGAGAGAGAGAGAGAGAGAGAGAGAGAGAAGAGAGAGAGAGAGAGAGAGAGAGAGAGAGAGAGAGAGAGAGAGAGAGAGAGAGAGAGAGAGAGAGAGAGAGAGAGAGAGAGAGAGAGCATCTCTTTATACCTGACAGGCTGTCTTCATATTGGTCATGTCTGTCTGTTGGTCTCTTTGCCCGATGACAGGTGTTCAGTAAGTACACACACATGAGCAATGCGTGGTACCAGCATGACCATATTCCAAGAACTATAAGGGTCAATTATGTGTAGGTCATTTGCTGAAAGGGTTTTTTACCATTAGTTTGTGGGAGGGGCCAAAGGAAGGAAAGAAATATTACGGTAAATATGTGTGTCTAGATCAACGTGTGAACAAGAAAATCCTCATTGGTTTCTCTCTTCAAGAGTACTGTCCAACAAACCAAAGGTTCTTAAGACACCCTACGAATCCCGCGAAACACAGCCGGGAAACACAACCACCCTTTTCTCTGGGGCCTCGTCTGTCGGACACGTGTCGTGGATGCAATGCTCTGGGTGAGTCACCCATCAGTGTGTGTCATTCACATGGGGGTTGTTTATGATTTCAGACTGTCACAAACAGCTGTGATTGCGTTATTTGTTAGCGGCAGTTGAGTCATTCTTTTCAAAGAATGTCTTCCAAGACATTGCAGTGAAAACAAAGCAAATTCATTATAATTTAGGCACTTTTGGAGGGCTGAGGATTTCGATAAATCCACCATTTGGTATGGTGTTTGGAATCCACTCTGACCTGACTGATTTTAATTTCCGTTGACTAGGCAACAATACCTCATCAGTTTCAATTCGAATATGACCTGGCAGATATGCTTAAGTTATCAATAGAAACCTTGCGAATCAAAAACGATTCACTGACAAAAAAGGGACAATAAGTATGAGAAAATGAGACGGGTCTTACACTTACTCTTGGCAAAATGTGAGAATATCTTTCGGTACTGCTCATCCTCTTATTATTATTATCTCTGACAGGCAGCCGTTTAATGAAATGAAGATGATTGAACAGAACATCCAAAGTACATTATTATATATTAACCAAGTATCTTCTCAGGGCTCTCTCTCTCTCTCTCTCTCTCTCTCTCTCTCTCTCTCTCTCTCTCTCTCTCTCTCTCTCTCTCTCTCTCTCTCTCTCTCTCTCTCTCTCTCTCTCTCTCTCTCTCTCTCTCTCTCTCTCTCTCTCTCTCTCTCTCTCTCGCTCTCTCGCTCTCTCTCTCATCCATAGGAGTTTGCTACAGAGCACATGAACAAAATGTCCTCTGCAGTCCATGTTTGGTTTTGTAGCCACAAAGCCTCTGTACAGTACGACTGGACATTTGGGCAAGGACAACTAAGATGGCCGACACTGAATGACAACATTAGCATAAACAACAAAGACTCTACATATTTGGTAAATTTGCATGGTTTGACAGGCACCTGGAATGACTACAAAATGTCAACTGGAAACATTGAAATGAAGAGGCGTGTCCATTATAATCGTTCCGTTTCTATACCACCAGCTGTCCTAATGCTGGGCCATGACTAACGAGCTCCATGGAGTCTGGGAGGAGGTGAGTCACTCAAAGACACCAAATGTCCTACAGACACAGAAAATATCCCAACAATTTGAGCGAGTCCCAGACCTTCTGGAGGTTGGTTCTAGCTATTTGTACTCTAGTTCTTATTTTACATTCCATGTGGTTTTGGTAGAGGCGTGGCGGAGCACGGAGGGGTCATATTATTCCACAGCGTGTGGTCTAGTTGGCGGCGAGCAAACAAATTAGATGGAATCAGAATCCACTATATGTCGTTACCCCTGACAACGAGTTAGTTAGTAGCAGAGCCGTTTCATAAAAGTATTTTTAAATGGCTCTGGTTAGTAGGTAAGCTCCCAAGTGTGTGTGTGTGTGAGGGGGGGGGGGCATCTTTTCTACTCGTTCTAGTTCTACAACTGCCATGGTGACAGTGGTCGATGCATTTCACAATTTGATATTTGCACGACGTTACATACTCAGTAACCAAAGCAACGGTTGCTGCTCTTGGTATTCCATTGTTGAATTTTCTATATTTATTTCCACTTCTTTTAAATGGGATCGAGAAGCTTGATCTGCCTCCTCCTACTTTACCTGTTTCTCTCCCTCCTCCTAACCCTCTGCACAGCACTACACTCATGCTGCTCCCACCCTCTGTGAACTGCATCCATGGAGTTTAACATCAAAAGGGTTATGCTTGTGCACAGCATCCCCGCACAGGGAGAAACAACAACCGCCCGCCCGCCCTCACACACACACACACACACACACACACACACACACACACACACACACACACACACACACACGCACACACGGCATGCCTGAAAAGGTCTCAGCTGCAGGAAGAGGAGTTGGATGGATTCTCTGATCTTGCACACAATGCTCCCAGAATCCGCTGTCAACAGATGCACAATGTCAAAGACACTGTCACTTGGTGAATATTCCTCACCCTGTAAGACTATTCTTTTTATTTATTTATTTGTTTGTATTTTTCTTTCTTTTTTTCTTTCTTTCTTTCTTTCTTTCTTTCTTTCTTTCACAATCAAGTCAATAAGCCTTATCCAGACGGCCAACCTTTTTTTCAGCCATTAATTGCTGCCTCGACCTTTGTTGTTCATGTTCAGTCACTGTACTCAATGTTTTTGAATAATACTCAAACTGGAGGTGCCAGCTGACAAAATGTGCTGAGTGAGCTGCATAATGCTGACAGAGCAGACAATCTATACCATTGTACAACAGTGCACATCACAACAGGATAATATAAAAAAAAACATAGTAAACAGTGGCAATAAGACCCATACACAACTGGAGCTGCTATCTGTAGTTAATAAGTGCTGTTTTGGATGCATGGGTGGATTGGGTGACAAAGCGCGCAGTTTGTAGAAAACACCATTGAGTGTAAAGGGGGCGAGATTAGAGGAAATGGTATGAATATGTAGTGGGAACACCCCCCCCCCCCCCCCCCCCCAGTGTTTCCCCTCAGGAAAGAAAGTGGGACGGACAGAAAAAGCACTGGGGACACACGCCACACCACATCTGGTACCAATAGATACCAAAGATTAAACGCACCCCCTCTTGCTTTCAAGAAACTGAAAGTTAAACAAAAAATAAACGTTTTGCCTAGAGACTATTCAAATACACAGGGATGTCAATGGGGGAGAGGAGATGGGGTTTGGCTGCTTAAACACTGCTAATTCCAGGAAGAGAGGCAAACATGCAGTACCACAAACCTCTGATAAAACCGTTTAGCTCTGCATATAGGAGTAAAGCTATCTTACACAGCCCAAAGGGACCAACTAATGTTATTCTTATAACATAGAAATGATTTTGCCAGAACCTCCTTTGATAATTCTATCTCATTCTTTTGTTTCTCTTTTTGAAACATGTTTCAAACGGAGTTCAAGTGGAGGTTTATTTATTTATCAAGCATCAGAAAAGCAATGGGAGTGGGTGTACTGGTATTTTTATGTGATGTGATGCGCACACATCTTGTTATTGCAAAGTCATATTCTTCTTCTTCTTCCTGTTGTTTGGCAGGTTTTTGGCGCCCTATCTACGCCCGCAGTTTTGACCCTATCGATTCCATTCCCGTGCCAACAGGTCTGGAGCTATGGTGTGCAGTGCACTTGTATTTTGCTAAGTGATCGGTTCACTTGTTATATTTTTATTTTATGACTACCTCCCAAATCGCTGGAAATTGTGTATTAATGATTTCAACCCAACCTTAGTGCTCGAGCTTGAGTTGTGGCAGGGTTATATTGAACGCATTGTCAGTGAAAGCTTGACATATATAAAACCAAACAAAAGTACTTAGTCATCGAATACGTCCGCCATTTGATTATAATGAAGCGGCACTGGCAATCTAACACCAATCAGCAACCCTGTCAACAAACAGGGTCTGGACTGCAGTCCACTTGTGCTGCAGGGTCGGGTTTTGCACGCTAAGGCGGTCATTCTAATAACTGCGACACATCACAAAGCATTTGCTCAGGGAAATGCATTTTTTAGTTTTATATAGGTTTTATATTCAGTTTGACATCATGATAAGCCACACAACAACAGTCTGAAGTGGTCATAGCTTTGGGAACGTGAAAATTGTGGCTGATCGAAACTAAAGACTTGCAATGATCACAATGCAAAGTGTATTTTGGCATACCATTGATGGCAAGGCTATGATGCTGTATATTTTTTAGCTTTTTCCAAATAGTCGTATTTTTCAGTGATGTGGGTCTCCCCTGTGAACAAGTATTAAGTCTCTGTGAAGCCTCCCTGTTAAAACAAAGGCTAAGGACATTCAATAAACACCTACAGTGAATCTTACTCAGACTCACTGTGAAACCAACGTTAGATAAAGCAGTTCATTTGGTTACACTTTTGTGAAACCTTAATAATAGTTCACCAGAGCACTTGTTTTGAGTGGGTCATGACCCTTCTGAACTATAAGGACTGTGGATTTAACGCCAGTGCAGGTTCTCAAAAACAACTCTTCATTTGTTATAATGCCTTGGCTAACTGGATTGAGTGGGGAGGACTGTGAGCAAACAGTAAGATGTTCAAATCAAATCACCAGTGAACAGCCTGTCATCTGATCCTGATCTCTCTGAGATAAACACAACGGTCTTGTCCAAAGACCAAACGGGAGAAGAGCGATTGCAAACACACACATCTAAATAAAAAAAATCCGCTTTATGTTTGTACAGTGCAAATTAGATGAGTGATGATTGATTTTTTCCCCCATCACAACAAAAAATAAATAAAACAATGCTATGCTTTACAGGTATACATAGTTGTGCGTAAATGTGTGATATCTTCTGAGCAATTGACTATACTTTCAACAGTCCCTCTGTTAGGACACGCTAGAGGATCACGGAGCATGTGAAAACGTACAACGCTGATGTTGGAGCCATTGCTACAAGGGGTCTGTCTTCCTGCGCCAATAACAACAACAACATCTGTATCTATGGAGACAATTTCAAATCAGACAGAACACAGTCCCAACAGTCTGATAGTGATGCTTAGGAACACTTAGTACTGGGGCCTGACTGCCAGGGGTCAGAAAGATGGAAATAGGACAACGGACTGGTAATTGGCTAGTTGGGAAATCGATGGTGAATCCATGACGATAGCCAGTGGCATTGACTTTTTGCTAAAAACGTAACACGCAAAGGTCAGATAAAGCACTGTGGGTCCATGGCATTATGTTAAATGATAAATAGTTCAAGAACACATGCACAGTTGGTACATATACTGAGCACACATTCAATCTGTCCTTGGTCTTCATGATCCAATCCCATCCACAACATGCAAACTGTCCCTGGTCCTCCTGATGCCAGCTCATCCACAACATGCAATCTGTCCCTGGTCCTCCTGATTCAACCTCATCCAAAACATGCAAACTGTCCCTGGTCCTCCAAATCCCATCTTCTCCTAGCAAATCAAAACTTCAAAATCCAATCTCTAGTTCCATGGAAAGCACATTTCACATTTTAACACACTTCATAAAATGTATCTTTCTCCCTTTTTTGCAGCTTGTGTTAACTAACGTGACCATTAACACACATAACGGATTATTGCGTGTGAACCCATGACACCCAATCACTAATTACAACTGCATTTTGTCCTCGGGGAATCTTTTTGATATTGTGTACGTTGCCTTCCATGATCCATTGCATAGAAAAGCGAAACACGTTATCCGTTTCTATTGTTATAAGAGCCACTGGGTTCCAGGCCGGGTGCGTCTTACCAGGTGTGTGCCACAGTGAACCTCCTCTGCTGGTGCAGGTTGCTGTTGAGCAGCATTCGTCTCAGCATGCGGGGGGAGTTGCGGGGAGACAGGCTGGTGGGGGAGAGTCGGGTGGTGGACGTGGAGGCAGAGGAGACGGGCGAGCAGCGGTCTCGGCGGGGGCGTGCCGGACGCTCCTGCTGCAGCAGGTTCTCCCGGAGGATCCGCACCAGGTCCTCGTTCAAGCCCGTGCTCGCCCCAGGGAGGTGAGCTTTGTCTGGGACGGTGAGCATGTCTTGAGCCCCTCCTGAGGCTGGGGCTGGAGCTGGAGCTGGAGCAGCCATGGTGACTGGTTGGCTTCTGGCTGGGTACTGCCAGCTGGTTTCGTCTTCCTCACGCAACAATCCAGATTATGAAGTTGAATTCAAATACAAATATGCCTTTTTGACATGAAACAAATAACATTGACACACTGCTGTTGCCATCGCAGATTCCAATACATTGCAATAAAAGTAATTTAAATAATCTTTACTATCATAAACTTTTTTTTTTTTTCTTAAAATTTAACGCTTCTATTTATTCCATAACCTTGTGCCCTTTTGCTAAATTACAAAAAGGGCATTGTCAACATCATACCACTATGGAATACATTTTGTTCATAGCAATCAGAAGCTCCAGAGAATGATTTCCTATCATCCGTCACTCAATTCTTCTACAGACATGAAGCCAGCGACTGACCAACGAGGCGACGGCACAGGTGTTCCTTGGGGGCTCCATTTAACTTTCTCATATCATCAAAGCAGCTCTCAAAGTACTGCACGCTTCCTCTTCTTCCTCAGGCAATCTTCTTCATTCCCCTGCCTCTTCCTCGCTACATCTCGCTCGGTGTAACTGACTTTGTCTCCCTCTCTCTCTCTCCCTCTCTCCTTGCTCTTTAATTCCTAGGGAAAAAGGCAAGGAAGCCTAGAAGAAGCCTGAAGTCCTAAATGTTCCAGAAAACGAAGAGAGATGTCCTTGTCAGTAACACTTGGTTGACAGTCTTTACCGTGTAACTTCTTACCCCCGTTTCATCTCAGGACGTCAACCTCAGCAGGACCAGAAATATCCTCCATGTCTCTCATTTCTCCCCTGGCTCTTCAGTAGGTTGTTCTTCTTCACTGATAATGATATTGATAAAGATGATGATGATGTACGCTGTCTCTATTCAGGGTGGAGTCAGGAAGCTGCTTTTTTTTCACCCCCAGTGAATTAGAAGTCCAGGAGACCTTTGTAGTCCTTGTCTTTCAGCTTTCCACCACCGCTGATGGTCTGTTTGTGTGAGCATGCCTCGTTTTGCCAGTGTGTGAGCATAAACACACACACAAAAGCACAAAACACACACAGCTTTCACACTCACTGTGACGGCGCTACTCTCTCCCGGCTGCGTACAGCCACTGCTGGCAACCAGAACTGGGAGGGGCATGTGTGCTGTGTGCAGTTGGCTGTGTGTATGTTGGTTGTATGCCGGGTGTGTTTAAATATTTTCCCATATGTATTTATATTATTTCACCTAACAGCATTTGTTTTTGCCGTGGGTGATTACTGTGTAGTAAAAAATCCTTAAAATGAGATAAGTATGCGGTTTGTGATGGGGTTGAGTGTGTGTGTGTGTGTGTGTGTGTGTGTGTGTGTGTGTGTGTGTGTGTGTGTTTGTGTATTGTGGGTAGAAAGTAGTGGTAATGGTTTGTAAGCTGAGCCAACAGACAATGAAGAGGCACCATTCTCTCCGTTCCTTATTAGATCAGCTGTTCTCTGGGACAGAACACGACCTCCCTGGAATACATTAAGGACCGGCAGGGACCACAGAACCACAGCAGAATCAGAACAGAACAGATTCTATTGGAGAACACTTCCACAGACACTACCAAATACAAGATTTTAGGTAAAGTGGTTTCCATGATATTTGTATTTATTTTTGTACCGACATAAATTGCCATGGCAGGAATGTGCCTGTGAGTCTCCACCACAATAAATGTATTGCATCACCATCACCATGGTATTATACATTTACAGAGCAAACATCCATCACCTTGACGACCAGCTAGCAGTTGTTTTATTTTTTTTATATTCATCTTCAGCAGGCATATGTCCGGATGGACGTTATATTTGGTTGTCTTTCTCCTGGGTTTATTAAAGAATGACTCATGCTAATTTGATATGCTGTGTGTTCGCCTTCTTGTTCTGAGATGAGACCAGACTGGTAATGCATGGCGATTGTGGACATTGAAATGCTTGGATCAGTTCAAACTTAAAAACGATCTGCGTAATTGGATTTTACATACAGATGGGGTCACTGGGAAACAGAGAGACACTAAACTACCTCCTTAGCAGCTGTTGTCATATGCAGAAAACGTTGACAACACCAGTGCTATCTGCACCTGATATTAGTGTGTGTAGTCTCCATCCAAACCTCACCTGGTGCATCTGCTGCATTTCCACATGACAGAGGGCCGCAGCGGTAACATCACCATGCTCGTACGTCATCTCTCTCACCAGCACCTCTCGTCCGGGGCTTTGATGCCCTCAAACGGACTCCTCTCACACCATCAGTGGAGATCAGTGGTCCAGGGCACATCAAAGAGCTTGGCATTGTTACATTCGTAATTATTTGATCTCGTAAATAGCGTGCCCTGCCTGTTTCGCTCTTTATCTCACGTCCCTCTGTCACGCACGCACGCACGCACGCACGCACGCACGCACGCACGCATGCACACACACACAAACACACACGCACACACATTTGTATAAACATCAAGCTGAGCCTTGTTGATGTTTGTCGGTAAAGAAGTTTCGGTGGGATCACAGTGGATATGGGGGGGGGGGGGTTATGCAAATGTATTCATTAATGTGTTTATCTGATATGCAAATATGGCGTCACAGAGCGGCTAGCGACGCAAAGCTCAGGAAGTGTCTGCCAAGGCTCATTACAAAGCTGCCTGGCTTCTAGTGAAGGGAGGGAATAAGGGAGAGAGGGAAAGGGGTGAGTGAGGTGGAGGTACAGAGCAAAGGGAGGAGTGAGATGGAGGTAGAAAGAGAAGGGGGGATTGAGGTGGAGGTACAGAGTAAAGGGAGGAGTGAGATGGAGGTAGAAAGAGAAGGGGGGAAGTAAGGTGGAGGTGGGGAGAGAGGGAAAGGGTGAGTGAGGTGGAGGTAGAGAGGGAAGGGAGGAGTGAGGTGGAGGTACAGAGCAAAGGGAGGAGTGAGATGGAGGTAGCAAGAGAAAAGGGGATTGAGGTGGAGGTGGGGATGCTAGGGGGCATTGAGATGGAGATGGAGAGAGGGATGTGGGGAGTGAGGTGGAGGTGGGGAGGGAGGGAAGGGGGGAGTGAGGTGGAGGCAGAAAGGGAAGGGGGAGGGAGGTGGAGGTGGGGAGGGAAGGGGGGATTGAGGTGGAGGTAGAGAGGGAAAGAGGAGGAGGGATGAAGCCCACATTGCATGAATCTATGGACCACTGTCATTATCCCCATTCTTTGTCTGCACACCTTTTTCCATCCATTCCTGCTCTCTTTTGTATTTTATCCATCCTTCTCTCTTTTGTTTTTTATCCATCCTTCTCTCTCTCTCTCAAAAGTGCAGAAAACAAATAATACATAAATATATATATAAAATAATTCACTTTGCTGGGTTAGGGTTAGCAGACTATTTATTTTCCAACCTCACACCGAATACATGAACACATTGAATTCTATGTATCACACAATTTACCAGAAAATACTACATCCAGTATAACACGGGCAGTGACCAGAACAAAAACCAGAGAACCAGAAAAACAGGAACAAAAAAGACAAAGAGAGCGAAAGAGAGAGAGAGAGGGTGAAAGAGAGAGAGAGAGAGAGAGAGAGAGAGAGAGAGAGAGAGAGAGAGAGAGAGAGAGAGAGAGAGAGAGAGAGAGAGAGAGAGAGAGAGAGAGAGAGAGAGAGAGAGAGAGAGAGAGAGATGGAGAGAGAGGGTGAAAGAGAGAGCGAGACAAAGAGAGAGAGAGAGAGAGAGAGAGAGAGAGAGAGAGAGAGAGAGAGAGAGAGAGAGAGAGAGAGAGAGAGAGTGTAACCAACTGAAAGTAACGCACGTTGTATTCAAATCCGGTGTGATCAAAGTAACAACAAGAACAACAGCAACAGCAAAAGTCTCTACCTGCAGGAAACAGCTAGTGTAGTGCCTGGAGCAGTGTAACAGCCTAGACTATGTCTCCCTCTTTGATGCGGCCTTTACCACTGCATCCAGCATGTTTATATAAGGAACATCAACAACGCTTGTCGTGCAAATACTTATTGGCATTTAAAATGAAAATTTAAGTCACATGTGTCAATGATTTGTTAGAGCGCTTCATTGTATGGACTGCATGTATGCTGTCATATGTACCTGATAGATGTTTCAAACTAAGGACAAGCAAGGCTTTGTATCTATCAGTCTGTCCAGACAGTGATGTGGCATGAATCTACTGCTCCCCTAAATATTGTAGACGCAAAGATGGCACCCCAGCCAGACCATTCTTCCATGAGTACGATCGGTTCCATTACGCAGTACCACCCATGGCCTGTAGAGGGCACGATGCATTCAGAAATAACTACCAGCTGCCTAACCAGAGCACTTTTCACTGCAGAGAATTCAGGTGTTAAATGAGATCATTTACAAAACTCTTGTTGATGCCTTGAGGCAATCTTTTACAAACTGGTGAGGAATACTACTTAGAGAAAACAAAGTGTGCTCTAGCTGATTTGGATTAAAAAAAACTATGGTTACACTTAAGTGTGATGGATGTATGTCAAAAGTTGCCGTAAGGATCCGTACATTCAGATATTTGTTGTTTTTATTTAATTACAAAGCAGCAAAACAAAAGCAAAAACTATTCAGCGATCAGACTGGTTCAGTATTAAAAAATAAAGTTATGTACCCAAATACATAAATAGCACCCAGGTTACCTGCATATTGTTATTTTTATTTTATTTTTACCTGTATGCAACAACAATGCAGTCAGTGGCATTCAGGTAATGTAGACAAAAGACACTTAACACTAAGGTAATCTATAAACAAGTCAATGTCAAATGTCAACAACTCGATTTGAAAATTGATTAATGAAGAAAAACTAATCAGCATTAATTCCTTAACTCATTCCCTCATCAATTTAATTTAGAAGTCAACTTTGATCTGCCTTTTAATCAAATCCCACAGCTTCAATCCCCTGGAAGCTTCGTTACCTATCAAATCTTAATTGACAGTACAGAACAGTTTGGGATTTAAATCCAGATTTCCAGTTCACTTCTTTGTCACTCATACCTGGTGAAATACATATTTGGCATATCAACATATATGCACTGCATACTGTGGCTTTGTCCCACCGGACGCACGTTCTCTGACCTTCCATTTTCATTCCCGTGAGTCTATGTCGGAAAGGTGTTCACCCTTAATCATGGCCCTCCAGCTGACACTGTAAGTCCGGGGGGGGGGGTCCAGAAGGCAGGCTAAACAGAAACTGCTGAGGAGGTCCGTAGAAACCCGCCTCGACAACAATGGAACTGTGTCTGAAAATTTTTTGCAAATTCAAAGGAAAATACATTAAAGCTGGCTTCCAGAAAAGGCCTGGCCGACTAAGAGATCAATGAATTTTTATTTATTTTTTATTATTATTACTTTTTAGTATCAAAACAATATGGGGAAAGTTGAACTAAAAGTTCATTTAGGCACTGTTTCCTCCCTGCTTGAGTCAGGGAAAACAATTAAGAACTCTAACATGGTTTGCAGTGGCGCTCAGACCAACATCAATCATGTTGCATACAATATCAGGGCAAGCTATATCTTTGATCGAGTTCCACCACCTGTATGCAGTTTGGATAGAGAATGGCTGATAGGCTTCCCATCTCACACTTCAGGAACATGAAAGCAAGCCTGTGTTAGTAATCCGATAGTTTCATTAATGCATGTAGCTTTATACTGTGAAGTGATAAGATAAGAGTTTCATTAGATGGCATAAAGATTAACACCACAGGCACGCTCATAACGAAAGACCGTTTGGCTAATAAAGGTCAGAGTTCAACAACATGCTAGAAGATCTGCACAATGACCTTAGACTTCACAGTAGGATGCCACATCGAAATTTGCATCCCGGACACTGTCGGAGCCTAATTAGCACAGGCACAGGCACTCTGTCTTTTTTCACTCTCATTCTTCAAATATCAGCATAGAAGAAGGAAATGCCCATTTCACTGGCTTTGAATGAATGTTTCAACGCAGGATGGAATGGTATAATTGATTACATTAGATCAATTGTCTTAACTGGACCTCAGTGCTCTGGGAATGCTTTCGTTTCTGTCTGCCGACCAGGGCACCAGCTTTTTGATAAAGCAACAACAACCAAACCCAGGACTTCAGCCACCATTAATCAGTAAAAAAGAAAAAAAAAAGAAAAAAGTCTTTTTTTTATCTTACTGCATTCGCTGCATGGCTTCATAAACTACACAAACCATGTCCTTCATTTGAATCCAGCACGTAAATCAATAGAATTCCTCCCATAGAACTTCACGCAACGACCCTGGCTGAAATAACCTGAGCTGAACACCAGCTGGTGTGTGTGTGTGGGATGGGGGGGGTTAAGAACACGGTTTGTAATCATACGTCTGCCTCAGTGTTGCAAATAAAATAAAAAAAAATTTAAAAACCTTCCAACTGTCTATTGTCTTTTTAATGAATGATGTGAACAAACATCTTATTGCTGTTGTTCAGTTCACTCGTCAGTGAAGTGAAAAAGCGACTTCTGAACGAAGCCAGGGACCCCTTTTCCTTCATTCAAAATCCACTGCAATTTGTTTGGCTTCCAATCAGTCAAATTGATTCCTCTGACAGAAGCTTTTAGAAGGACCCTGGGAGTGAACGCTCGTTTCTCGTCCTGGTCCCTCTCCAACGCACGGCTGGTAATGATGTTGATGACTCATGCCTTCGACGAACAGAACAATACGAAAGGGCTGGGATTGCAGTGGGTTGAGAGAGAGAGAGAAAAAAAGCTACTCTCTGCCGTCCATATACTAAGATGAAGAGAGGGTGTGATGTGGAATCTAAAGGCACGCCAGGCCAGCCCACACCAGATATTCATAATCACACAGCAGGCAAATAATGAGGCACTTCAAAACCTCACATCATCATCAATCAATCAAAGATATTAAAATAATCATCCAGAGTACAAACCAAAAAAAAAAACGGTTGGTTATGACAGCATTCCAAATAGGAATTTAGAACGAGTAGAACAAAGGAATGTCTCTGTCATCTCTGTCGTCACAAAGTGGGGTGTCATCGCTCGCTGCCCCCTGAAGGAGATCCACGCACACGCCCACCAGCTGCGGGGGGTGTGATTGGCTGGCGGTCCAATTAGCCGGCTCTTCGACGACACGCTCCTCAAGTTGTTTGGCTCCCTGTCTCTCCGGCCGCCTCCCTTTCGTCGTGTCTCTCTCCGTTTCCCTGGTTGTCATCTTCCTCTGATCTCTCTCAGCTCTACATCCACACCCATACAGACAAAAACACACTTTCACACCCACAAAGTAACGAAAAACACTGACCTACATACACACATTTACTTACACGCACCTGCACAAACACACAAAGAACCACACAAACACACACATAACATAACGAGGCATATTAACAGAGGGAGGTGCGACCCCACACAGCCGATTAAGCATGCCTGTCTTTATGGAGAAGAAACAGGATGTGTCGTCTAGCCGATGAGAGTCTGAGGTCTATGGCTACACTTCAGCGGTATCAAGGGAATTAGCAGGAGCTAAATATAGATATATATATAATAGATAATATATAATATATTAGATATATAGATAATATATAAATATAGTTTTCTCCTCCAGGTCATTCACTATGTCACCTTTATACATTCATATCTCCATGCATTGCCACGGTGACAAAACAAAATTCCAACCCCTGGTTTATGAATGAGGTGACATGTATAAAAATAAAACCTTCGTAAAATGTTTTTTTATTTCTGTCGATAATCAACAACCAAGTTAAAGCAGCAACCTTTAAAAAAAACTATGACATGTTTGTACAGTCAACAGTAAGTCTCAATGCAGTAAAAAGAGAGTCTTTGTGTGTTACAGGCGCCGTAAAACTGGATTGATTTGATGCGTTCTAATAGCCCCCATAAAGCCTACGTAATGTCACAGTGTCAGCGTGCCACACAGGGAGGAAATGGGAAAGTCAGAGTTAATGTTGAGTTACCGGTCTATCTAGCCCCCCCCCCCCCCACACACACACACACACACACACACACACACCACCCCTATCAATCAAACCCCGACTTCAGGAAGTCAAAGGTAGCATTAAAAAGAAAGAAAAAATCCCAGTCCAGTGAAAATGTCTTCCTTTGGTCTCTTACACAGAGTGGCACAGCCCAACGTGAAGACATTTTCTCCCTGCTGAAGTGATAACCCCCCCCACCCTCCTTTCCTCATTCCCCCCTTCCTTTCCTCTCCCTCGCCTCTTTCCGTCCGTCACTCCGAAGTCCACAGACGAACGCACAGCTGGCGTCGACTCATTCCGTTCTCGTCCGACGTCTTGATGGTGTTGGCCCGAGCGAGGTGAGAGCTTTCACTTCCTGTGGAGCATCGTCTCCACAGCCGCCATTACACGTGCCATGGAGCGACCCAGGGTGGAGAGAATTGGCACGTCTTCTTGTGCCGGAGCTGGCCTGGCTTTGGACTGCCGCTGAAGCTCTTCACAGACTTGGATATTGAGGGGGGTTGAAGGTTTTATGGCCACTTTGATATTCATGCTGCGTTCACAACTCTCTTTCTGAATCTCTCTCTCTTAACATGTGAGCTCGATGCTCCTCGAGATTCCTCAGCGTTTAGCTGGGCAAAAATAGGCCTGAAGTTAGAAGGTAAACTTTACGAGAAAACAAATCGAATGTTTTTTTTTTGGTTTGGCCAGTTTACCCAAACATGTTCGAACGCACTGGAATGTAACGAACAAACACCGGCTGGAAAGTACGATACCGTTGAAACACGTTCAAACTAAACGACACAAAATTTGTTAATATTATATTATACTAAATGACTCGCTTTTATGTTGAAAGATCTGTACAATCCTTGTAATCCATTCAGACCTCTGAAAGGTATTAGGGAAGTTAAGTTTGGAGAAGAGTAGACCACAAAAACAATAAATACAAACAGACTATATTGACTTTGCTCAAGTTATAGGCCTTGATTGGTGTGGTAGACTCTAAAACAAGGACCTGAATCCTTTTATTGACAGGTTTATTTATTTTTATTTTTTTTACCCAGTCTATTTTATTTTTCCTCACAGCAGGGTCTTTTTCAGACTTCCACGCCACGGCCCACTTTCTACCTCTCCTCCTCTATCTCCAATTCTCTCTCTCTGTCTTCTTAAGTGTCAATCTATTCTCGTCTCTCCACCTATAATAGTTTTCCCTCCACTTCATTACACTTCCCCACTGCCACCTTCATCCCTTCACTCTTAGTCAGCCCTAGTCTTCTTCAACCCTTCGCGTCATACTTCTGTTTCCTGATTTGTTTTCTTCCTCCTTCTCTCACAATAACGTCCTTCCCGTCGTCCATTTTCAATTTCCTTTATTTTTTTTTTACTCTGTTTCCTTCTCTTTGCATGGTCTTTCTGAGGCGGTGTCCTCTGTAGATTGACGTCCATGTGTTGATCTAAGACAGTGGCTGGGGCTGTCTCTCCCTCTCTCTATTCCCCATTACCATCTTCAACACAGTGCTGTGTCTTTGGCTGTCGTCTCTTTAGTGCTGCCCTTTTTGCCGCTCCAACCTTTTCTCACCAACTCTTGTCTGTCTCCCGCTCTTGGCACCTTCCTGTCAGGGATTTTCTCTTGATCTTTAACTCTCTCTCTCTCTCTCTCTCTCTCTCTCTCTCTCTCTCTCTCTCTCTCTCTCTCTCTCTCTCTCTCTCTCTCTCTCTCTTTGTCTCTCTCTCTCTCTCTCTCTTTGTCTCTCTCTCTCTCTCTCTCTCTCTCTCTCATCCATGTTTTCTCTCTTTCAGTCAGCCCTTCATTCTCTCCTCCGCTCCGCCCTCCTGCAGGGAGCAGTAGACTGGAAGGATTGGAATGCAAATACAAAAAGGGAATTATCCTAATATTGAGACGATTTCAAAAAAGAAAATTGATTGTGGCGTTTGTAGAGAAATCAATAACCCGCCTGCGTTTGAATCGTATCCATGGTTGGCCTGGAGCTCTGTCTTTGTCTCAGCGTCACACCTCACACCCACAAACTAACAGTTTACAATACCGGGCGGGCTGTGAGAGAGAGAGAGAGAGAGAGAGAGAGAGAGAGAGAGAGAGAGAGAGAGAGAGAGAGAGAGAGAGAGAGAGAGAGGAGAGAGAGAGAGAGGGGAAGAGAGAGAGAGAGAGGGGAGAGAGAGAGAGAGAGGGGAGAGAGTGAGAGGGGAGAGAGAGAGAGTGAGAGGGAGGGAGAGGGAGAGAGCGAAAGGGGGGGAGAGGGAGAGAGCGAGAGGGGGGGGGGAGAGCAAGAGAGGGAGAGAGCGAGAGGGGGGGAGAGAGAGAACAAGAGAGGGAGAGAGCGAGAGGGGGGGAGAGAGAGAGAGGGAGAGGGAGAGAGAGAGAGCAGGAACGAGAGCGAGTGACAGAGAGCGCAAGAGAGAGCGAGCGAGAGAGAGAGAGAGAGGGGGGGGGGGGGGGCAGTTTGATGACAGAGCTCCACTATCTCCCAGCCTGCAACTACGGCACACCCAGGACTCTCTGTTCAACTAGGCATATTCAACACCATATGGTAAAAGCCCCTTCCCAGGGTTGACATGCTGTGTGTGGGTTTCTACCCGCCACCTACAGTGTGAGGGTACCAATCAGCACCTATCCTAGTGTCTGTCTGTGTGAGTGTGTGAATGTGTATGTGTGTGCGCTTGTGTGCATTTGCACGTGTGTGTGTGTGTGTGTGTGTGTGCGCGCACGCGCTTGTGTTCATTTGCACTTGTCTGTTTGTGTGTGTATATGAATGTGTATGTGTACATTTGCACGTGTGTGTGTGTGTGTATGTGTGTGTGTGTGTGTGTGTGTGAGTGAGTGAGTGTGTGTGCGCACGTGCTTGTGTGCATTTGCACTTGTATGTGTGTGTGTGTGCTATTGAAAGAGTGACTTCCTGAGTGGTTAGGTTAGTGTGTGGGAGTGAGAAGGATGCCGAGTCCGAGTGCTCTCTCCCGCAACACGTTCAGAGTTTTTAACAAATTACCCTTACTCCCTGTCTCACTCGAACAGGTCTCGTCCCTCTCCCTTTCTCCCACTCTCGCTCCCCCACTCTCCCCCAGTCTCCCCCACTCCGCCTTATTCCACCTAGTGCTAATTTACTTTTGTTTTACTAACACCTAATGAGATGGAACTGGCCAGGAAGTTCAAGTAAAAGCTTTGGAATGCACGCTGGCTGTTCAGCCACTTTTTAAGCAAGTGGGTCCGACTTTTGTTGAATGATTTATCCAAACAGAGGAGCTTGCTTGCTTTCTTTCCATCTCTCTCTCTCGTTCTTTATCTAGTCTATTACTTTGACGGAGTGCCTCGTAGGTAATAGGTAAATCTTATTTTTACACCAAATTGACTCCTCTTCCTCTTTAGCCACCCTTCCTCGGCAAGCCAATTACGTTTTGAGCAGAACAAATGAGCCACAGAGAGAGAGAGAGAGAGAGAGAGAGAGAGAGAGAGAGAGAGAGAGAGAGAGAGAGAGAGAGAGAGAGAGAGAGACAGAGAGACAGAGAGAGAGAGAGAGAGAGAGAGAGAGACAGAGAGACAGAGAGACAGAGAGAGAGAGAGAGAGAGAGAGAGAGAGAGAGAGAGAAAGCCTCTCTGGCTCTCTCTCTGGCTCTCTCTCTCTCCCTCCCCTCTCTGGCTCTCTCTCTCTCTCCCTCCCCTCTCTGGCTCTCTCTCTCTCTCCAGACATGATGACACCGTTGGGGACAGCCTCCCATCTAGGCTGCAGTGAAGAGGGAGGAACCTTTATTGCGAGGCTGGGAGACAGTGGAGCTCTGTCATCAATTCTGACCTCGCCGCACCAGCACCATGTTATAGCCAGGTGTCTTTAGAGACACAGGGGTGGGCAGGGAGAGGCCATCTTGCTGCTCTAACAGAAGGCCTAAGTGTGACATTTCTTTCTTTGTCTCTCACACCGAGAAAATGTCCTCAGGTTCACAGCCTACACTCAATAAAAAGCTCGCTTGTTGATGAAGAGTGTGTGTGTGACGTGTCTCTCCATTTTTCGGTCTCCGTACAACGGAAGGACAACGGTACCTTTATTTTCTAAACGACACGGTAGAGAGAGATAAAAAATTAAATGTAAAAAAGCAGAAGCGCGTCATTGCTTCTCAGAAACGACCCTCATTTATTTA
This sequence comes from Galaxias olidus, assembly GCA_026901105.3. Classification (NCBI taxonomy): domain Eukaryota; kingdom Metazoa; phylum Chordata; class Actinopteri; order Galaxiiformes; family Galaxiidae; genus Galaxias; species Galaxias olidus. Next base: position 72,977 of record JAPMUY010005686.1, on the reverse strand, counting down.
ACATTAAATCCGATTAGGGCACGTTAAATCACACTCTGGTGCATAGCACAGCCGTCACCAGCCACGTTTAAAAAACACCGGGCCTTGGAACACCGGATCGCTGTCACGCGTTCCAGCGCTCCAGGATGAATCCCAAAGGGAACGTCAGGATAACGGAGTCACAAACAGGACATCAGGATACTGGAGTCACAAACGGAATGTCAGGATAATGGAGTCACAAAGAGAACGTCAGGATAATGGAGTCACAAACGGAATGTCAGGATAATGGAGTCACAAACGGAATGTCAGGATAATGGAGTCACAAAGAGAACGTCAGGATAATGGAGTCACAAACGGAATGTCAGGATAACGGAGTCACAAACGGGATGTCAGGATAACGGAGTCACAAAGAGAACATCAGGATAATGGAGTCACAAAGAGAACGTCAGGATAATGGAGTCACAAAGAGAACGTCAGGATAATGGGGTCACAAAGAGAACGTCCGGATAATGGAGTCACAAAGAGAACGTCAGGATAATGGAGTCACAAAGAGAACGTCAGGATAATGGAGTCACACAGAGAACGTCCGGATAATGGAGTCACAAAGAGAACGTCAGGATAATGGAGTCACACAGAGAACGTCTGGATAATGGAGTCACAAAGAGAACGTCAGGATAATGGAGTCACAAAGAGAACGTCAGGATAATGGAGTCAAAACCAGCGCACACCCACAGGAAGAAGGAGCCAAAAACAGAAATCCTCTCTCCGTCTAAAAACAGGACATCAACATCTCTGCTTCACAACACAAACACACTCTCACACTGTTTTTTTTAAAGCCTTTCCATTCCACGTATCTGTATGTGTGTGTGTGTGTGTGTGTGTGTGTGTGTGTGTGTGTGTGAGTGTGTGTGAGTCTTCGCATGCAGTAATTAGGGATGATGTGGTGAAGGGCTGTAATTGAAGTCAGCCACCTCAAACCCGAGTCAATTAGGAGTCAGGGAAACACAGAGAGAGGATGGTGTTAAAGATGGAGGACAGAGAGAGAGGCTGGTGTTACAGATGGAGGACAGAGAGAGAGGCTGGTGTTACAGATGGGACAGAGAGAGAGGCTGGTGTTAAAGATGGAGGACAGAGAGAGAGGCTGGTGTTACAGATGGAGGAAGAGAGAGAGAGGCTGGTGTTACAGATGGAGGAAGAGAGAGAGAGGCTGGTGTTACAGATGGAGGAAGAGAGAGAGAGAGGCAGAGAGAGAGAGAGAGAGAGAGGCTGGTGTTACCGATGGAGGACAGAGAGAGAGAGAGAGAGAGAGAGAGAGAGAGAGAGAGAGAGAGAGAGAGAGAGAGAGAGAGACTGGTGTTACAGATGGAGGACAGAGAGAGAGGCTGGTGTTACAGATGGAGGACAGAGAGAGAGAGAGGCTGGTGTTACCGATGGAGGACAGAGAGAGAGAGAGAGAGAGAGAGAGAGAGAGAGAGAGAGAGAGAGAGACTGGTGTTACAGATGGAGGACAGAGAGAGAGAGAGAGAGAGAGAGAGAGAGAGAGAGAGAGAGAGAGAGAGAGAGAGAGAGAGAGAGAGAGAGAGAGAGAAAGAGAGAGAGAGAGAGAGAGAGAGAGTGAGACTGGTGTTACAGATGGAGGACAGAGAGAGAGAGAGAGAGAGAGACTGGTGTTACAGATGGAGGACAGAGAGAGACAGAGAGAGAGACTGGTGTTACAGATGGAGGACAGAGAGAGAGAGAGAGAGAGAGACTGGTGTTACAGATGGAGGACAGAGAGAGAGAGAGAGAGAGAGAGACGATGGAGGACAGAGAGAGAGAGAGAGAGAGAGCGAGACAGAGAGAGACTGAGAGAGACCGAGAGAGACAGATGGAGGACAGAGAGGGTAAGAAAGAGAGAGTGGGAGAGAGAGAGACGGAGAGAAAGAGAGTGTGTGAGAGAGAGATAGAGCGTGTGAGAGAAAGAGAAAGTGTGAGAGGGATGGGGGGAAGGGAAGATAAAGACAGAAGAGCGAGAGAGAGATAGAGAATGTAATAACAGCCTATTTAACTAAACAAAAAGAACAGAGACGGAGAGAGAGAGAGAGAGAGAGAGAGAGAGAGAGAGAGAGATAGGAAATAAAAGTGTGTGCATGAAAAAACAGAAAGGAGAGGGAGCAACGCTAGCTGTGAAGAGCAAAGGGACCTCGGAGGTCAAGGATCTGAGGAAAGGTCAATAGGCTTACACCAAAAGATCTCCACTATGTCGTTCTGCATGCTGTACTACAGAAGAAGTCGCTGGCTGTGTTAGAATAAGGCATGACTATCTCTGACATTAGCTCATTTCCACACGTTATTTCTATCAGCGAGGGAGTGCTGGAGTCTGTATGTGTGTTTGAGAGAGAGAGAGAGAGAGAGAGAGAGAGAGAGAGAGAGAGAGAGAGAGAGAGAGAGAAAGAGAGAGAGGGGGGGGAGAGAGAGCGAGGGAGGGAGAGAGAGAGAGAGAGAAAATTGGAGATAGAGAGGGAGTACATAAGTAAATGTGGGTGTTTGTGTGGATCTGTTCCAGTTCTTTTTTCCTGTGTAGGTGTACATAGCACATATGATTGTGTGTGTGCGCGCACGTGCACACATGCGTGTGTGTGTGTGTGTGTGTGTGTGTGTGTGTGTGTGTGTGTGTGTGTGTGTGTGTGTGTGTGTGTGGTGCATGAACTGGGAGGATGGGAAGTAGTGCTGAGTGGGGCAGATCCATCTATTTCCACAGCTACTTTGAAATATTCTGCACCCCCAGACCCTGGGAATATTCCACGCTGACGGGATTGCTGACATTGAAAATCACCTTCTTTTGATGGCGTTTCGTCCTGCAAGGCTTGTTTAGAGAACACAGTACATCTCTGCTGCTATTGTGTTGCACAGCTCAGTAAACGTGAAAATCTGTTTTCAAAGCACATGCTAAAAGTCATGTGTAAAAACAAAAAAAACAAACAAAAAAAGTTAATTGTTCGATAAAACTAAATGGCTTTTTCAGGTTAACCCCAGCTCCATCTAATTTGTTCTGCTACGCTTACCTCGTACGTAGACAGCTTTGACTGCAGACCATAATGACTGAACCAGCCCTCTATCTGGACTTCATGCCGTGTGGACAGAACTAGTACATAACAATACAATAAATACAAACCATTACAACAATTCAGCCGTTCAACCCAATATTTGAAAGTGCACCCATCCTAAGAGGCACTGAATGCAGTGGCTTCAACACAAGTGAACCTGTCTATCGGTCTAGCATAGCAGCATTCAGAGATGGAACGAACACACACACACACACACACACACACACACTACTTTGACGCTGCAAGGTCAGAGGAGAATTAGCGTACCTGGCTAACGGCTGCCCATGACATTTAGAGAATATGGTTCTTATTACACAAGCCATTTGTTTAGCTGGAGTTCCATTAAGGAGGAGGCACTGTAGGCGATGAGATGCCCCCCCCCCCCCACTGCTCCTCTGTCTCCTAGAGTCAGTGGCTGACGACAGACGGTGTGGATCTGACATGAAAAGCACAAGCCAAACCATTTCCAAAGCACATCTCTTTCACTTGCACGCTCGGTCTGAAGGGAGACCGTCAAGTGAGGGTTGCTAACTCGTGCCCCGAGGTAGATTTGAAACACTGACTTTGACATCAGTGCATGATCTGTCAGACACACTGTATTTTCAGAAGCCTGCGCTCTTGAGTGCCTCCTGCCCTCCTCTCCCCTCCCACTCTCGCTCTCTCACACACACGCACACGCACACGCACACACACAAACACACACACACACACACACACACACACACACACACACACACACACACAGCCAAACTGTCTTAAAGATGAGTAGTAGATGGGTAAAACACTTTTTATTTAACAAACAAGGTGAGATATCGTTCATAAGCCAACCAAAGCCTTTCGGACAGCAAAAATCGAAACGAGTTATTGTACAGATTTGGGGCCTGGCTGCCAACGCTAGCCAACAGCGAGACACGCGTTGTGACATCCAAAGAGTCTCACGTCTCTGTCCGTAGGCGTCTTCCCACATATGAAAACAGGAAAGCTGACAGGTAGCAGCTAGCAAAACCTGAAAACACTCCAGAAAGGAACGCCAAAAGTCTGCCACGGCTAATCCACTTTATAGCTCATCTGAGGTACAAGGTTCTCTTTCAGAGTAGTAGTAGTCACGGGATGCTGAAATGAAACAAATGAGAAATTATCTGAGGAATACAATCTCCTCACAGCATCCAGGACGAACCAACTAATTGAGTCTGTGGGGCTTATAGGATGAGAAAAAACAAACTGTATGTCCCCCCCTTCAAAGAACAGAACAGCTTGCCGTGAAAGCAAGTTTTATCCTACAATGAATCCACTGGGATTTGATTCGTTGTCAATGCGGCACTGATTGTAGCGTGACCGCTCGGCATTAACCTTTCTTCCTCAGGAGCAAAACTACTGTAGCTAGCAGTCTTACATGGAGCGTCACATTTAAATCCCCAAAGAGTCCCAAAAGAAAAAAAATGTTTTTTTGCTGTTCTCCGACCCAAACCAGCCCTAAGGACATTTGCCTACATAATGCAGGAATGGCCCACTCCATAATTTAGCGACCTAAGAAATTATATGTATTTTTTATGTTTAGTGCCATCTTGTTTTTATCCCCCCAGTAGCACATAAGATTACGAGAGTGGGCTAATTCTGATCTGGTTTCCACGGTGAAACCACGCGGGTCTGACGGGAGTCGGAGTGCACAGAACGCGTCAAGACACAAAAATAAAACATAGACTTTTGATAGATTTCATAGTGACGGAGCACTGACATTCAGTATCTGCCTCCCTGGGCCTATAATTATTTCAGAATAAAAGCGCAAGTCTACTTAGACTGTCGCTCTCTCACACACAATCACACACACACACACACACACACACACACACACACACACAGGAGGACTGACCATCTAACGTCAGAGCAGACCCCCAGATGGCTGAGTGAGAACCTGGCTGTAATATTGATTTCATTTAACCAGTGTCCCTAGGATGCCCCCTGTGGACAGCCCCTCCCTCTCTCCCTCTCCTTCTCCCTCTCCCTGTCTCTGTCTCCCTCACAGTTTGAAGGTGAAACTTTGAATCACTTTAAAGGGATATACATCACCCCTCAGGCATCCAATCCAATTTCACAGACATGGAAGGTTTTCTTTCTATAAAAACACACGCTGGGATCCAGGCCACTGGAGCTGCTGATAGCGTGCAGCCTACCAATCAGGACAATCAGCTGCACAAATCACTGCCCTATCTCTCTGTGTGTGAAATGAATACACAAATCAAAGGAAAGACAAACAAAACGTCAAATACCTTCTCAAGGTAAAGTCAACCGATTGAAATCCGCCATCTTTCTAAAGCTTGATAGGCTATAGAACTCAATACACATCCCATAGGTTATCATATAATTAGCTCCAGGATTATTCAACCATATTTTGATGTGTGTGCATGGTTATGGAATAATGTAAAGTTCAACAGGGTCGAAAATAAAATGTCAACTTCCCTTAACCCTGAAGGGATTTTCCTTACGCGGTTGAATGTATAGTTGGCTGCTGCCTGTATGATTGTGTGTGTGTGTGTGTGTGTGTGTGTGTGTGTGTGTGTGTGTTCAGATGTGTGTGTGTGTGTGTGTGTGTGTGTGTGTGTGTGTGGGTAAAGAGCCGTCTTGTAACTACACCAGACATCACACGGTCTTGGCGGTGAGTCATTGATGCTGAAAGTATTCACAGTCCGCGATTCCAAGAGTCAAATATCATAAAGTGTTCCATTACTCAACAGCCCACACTCCAATTAGGCTGCATTGTAATGCATATTATCAGGGTGGGCGTCTCTATAATATGGACAGCCAGTGGGGTCATGGTCTTTCTTTTGTGCCTACAGATTATTTTCTCTGCACTCCCATTTTACAGCTGCAACAGATAGCCCACATGTGGCAGTTATTATGAGAATATTTATATAAGCATTAGAGCCTATAGGGACGAACGATGCCCAAAAACATAAGTTTAATATATATAATTTGTTGGATTTCACGTGTGTCGGTCATATAGATTGTTAGCACACAGGTAAAGACAAATGCTATATTAAAAAGCATAAATTCACAAAAAACGTCAGACAAGACACTGAAATAAGATATGGAATGAATGTAGGGGACAGGAACGGCAAAACAGGTACAGTGGTGGCCTTTATACGTGCCAAACGTACAGACAGTGCTCATATTTCTTTATGAAATCTTTTAATGGATATGAAGGTCTTTTCCTTTTCGAAAATAAGGAGTTATGAATCATTTCAAAAGTCACCAGCTCATGCCCACCGACGAGTCGGAGTCTGGCTGGCTGAAAAAAAAAAAATCCAAAACATGATTCATCAAAACGCCGCGACCTTAGAAGACATTTGAACAGATGTCACTGCGGCCGCTGTGAAAGGTCACGGCTGGGACCACGTGCTGCTGCTGCCGCTGGGCCGCCGTCGCCCTCGCTGCAGGACACAACACACGATCCGTTAATGAACACCAGGGGCCCAACGTGGAGGAGTCCAGGGATAGGAAACATTTCTCCGATTAGTCTCTCCCTTCTAAAAAAGGGGGGAGTTATTTATAGGGTAGATATTAGCGCACTGAGAAGCACTGCGTTATTACAATGCGACTGCAAAGTGTGCTAAATAGAGTAAGGGTTGAGGAGTTAGAAAACCGTCAGTTAACGTTATTATCGTAGGGGGAAAAAAAGGTAGGCCTTATGGTTAAAAGATGAGATGGGTGAAGCGTCAGTTTCCAATTACCGCGGTGCCCAAGGGGGCAACAGGAATAGCTGTAGCTGTTCTACACTATAGGTTATTGGAACACAACCACCTCCATCTTACTGATAAAGGATGTCAAATCCTGCCTGTGTAGTGGAGGCCTGTGGATTTTCCCAGCCCAAGGAGTAGCCAGCCCCCCCCCCCCCCCACACACACACACACACACACACACCCCCAGCCCCCCCCCCCCCCTCTCCTACCCCGGAGCTAACACTTACCACCTTTGCAACAGGAACAAGAAAAGAAAAGATCTGAATGAAAATGATATCCCTGACGACATAGTCTCCCCGGGAGATTAGGTTATGGGATGTTATAGTTGTTGAGGAGTTGCGAGGTAAGGGGATAAAATGGTTGGCAGGAGCTGTAAACAAAATGAGACTAGGGTATTGTGTAATCAAAGTGTTAAATGTCAATTAGTCACCTCTCACGGAAGAGGTGGTGTTGCACTTAAATCACTGTTGCTCAATAATCACATCAAGTTGCTTAGGAGACGTATGAAAATCAAGAGTAGCGCTGTGGCTTTTACAATTCCTCCAAAGGGAATTTGGAAAATGCTAAAATAACAGGAAAAAGTTGTAGGTACAAATCCTTTCTGTGTGCTTGACTCACAAAGGGCACAGTAAACGCATCACTAAACAAACAGCAGTAAACACAGCCTTTCAAAAACACACATCTACGTACGTGCACACACACACACACACACACACACACACACACACACACACACACACACGCACACACACACACGTACGCGCACACACACAAACACACACACACACACACACACACACACACATCTACGTACGTGCACACGCACACACACACACACACACGAATACACACACACACACACACACACACACAAATCTGCACACACCAACACAAACGCATCCCCATGGCATTCAAACCAAACAAGCAGCCCCACTGTGCTCTTTGGAAACCTTGATAACTAACAAGGCCAGCAGCAATAACAAGGTTCCCCAAATCCAAAGAAAATATGCTTAAAAGGAGTTTTGCCTGGCCGAGACTCACACAGGCCCTTTCCCAAATTATTGAAGTCAGGGGAAAACATGGTTGGGCCTCCACCACCGGGCCTTCATGCAATTGAACGGCCATAGACGGCAGATCGCACCTCGTCTGTCCACTGAGGAGAGGCTGTTAGAATAGAAAAACAGAGTGGTTCCCTCAGCGTCTGATGGATAGGCTAATACAAAAGTGCCACGGGTTTTGTTTGAGGGTAAATTAAAACTTCACTCCAAACTCTCCTCTGTCACCGGGAGAAACTTGACACGGGTAATCTTGCCACGAACGAGTAATCCTAATTCACACCCACCCACACACACACACACACACACACACACACATTCTTATGAGAGAATTATGAGGTTGCTAGAGTGTTTGAAGTGGGGTGTACAAGTGTCAAGAGAATGAGCAAAGCTTTTGGTTTTCATTACAATCCGGTTCCTCATAAGATCGTTAATAAAAAGGGCGTTAAGGTCTAGTGAAATGCCAACACAAGAGGAAACTTAAGAAGAGAGTGTTTCATCCTCCAATATCAACCTACCTGATCTCCACTGTGGATACCGTGCCTTGTCAATTCCACCCTCCGCTTATTAGATACTTTGATTCCACCAAAACGTCATTAAATAGGCTAGAAATCCAAGCGTACCAGACGTCAGTTATTTTATAACTCTAAAGGCACCTCCTCATCCACATAGCCATGCTACCAACGGCAGCGGACACAGTATGCAGTCAGCTGGTGGGCTCTTAGACATGACTAAAGATACCTAATATCCATACTGTTAGCTTGCATTCATATACAACCAGCGACGGTAGGTGCCGATATTTAGTAAGTGTCTCAAAAAAAAAGGTTAGTCCACATATAGTTTGAATACAAGGCCAATACCTCTAAGATAGAAACATTTTGCAGGCTTTCTTTAAGAAAATAAATAACATTAGGTATAATATATATATATATATATATATATATATATATATATATATATATATATATATATATATATATATATATATATATATATATATACTGTATACATATAATATAACAGAAAGCAAGTCATTTGTAGAATGAAATTCTCTTGTCATGCCTGGGGAATGTTTGTATATTCTTTCGTCAGCTGGAAGGAAGACAAATCCTACCATACGCATTCTTTGATAACGCCTTAGGAAATGTAAGTGAGCCAGAGCCCTTTGAAGAGGGCTGTAAAGGTATCTGTCAGAGACTGAGAGAAAACCTTTGGGGTCTCATTGCAATCCACATGCATTCATATTGAAAAGCTTTTTTGGTGTAAATAAAATGGCCATACCAAATGAAAACTTGGTTGAGGCAAGGCAAGGCATTTTTTAGTACTTCTCCTTTTTTTTATCCCTTACTGATGACGTCATCAAGTTGATCTCGTAAGTGGGCACCTTGTTAAATCCATACCCCCCCCCCCCCCCACACACACACACACACACACACGCAATCCTGTGGGATTGGTCTACAAAAGTAGCTCTTTTTATGGGCTTACCACCTTACTGTGATTAACTCTCTAAAATGTCTCTACAATATAAATCCCCTGCATACACCTACAGTAACCTCCACCAATCCTTTAGATAGCAATATGCTTTTTAAAAGGCAGAGGAATAATAGTCTCTGGTCTATTTTGTTGGTAAGCTTAGAAGATTTATTGGCATACAAGTTTAAGAATAGAATACAGGTACCGGGCTGTGAGATTACTAGCCAGGTGTTTGGAAGAGCCATAGCTTATCTTTTGAGTTTTGAAAGGCGGGATATGCGTTTTCTTTTGAGGAAGGGAATTCAGTAGGACAGACGCTGAAGATTTATAAAAAATGTTCCGCACTGGTCCTTGTGAGCTAACCTTTAAATGAATTTGCTATAAATGTTCTCAAGGCCTTTTTTTTACATGAAGCCTGAAAGTGAGGGTTAAAAAACGTCTATAGACTCGTCCTTCTGTGTCACAGGCACCAAAGGAAAAGTGCTTAAACAGAGACACTTGGATCACTCTCCCTCAGACACCCGACAAATCTAATCACCAATTAGCCAACACTGGGCACCTTACACTAGCCACTTTCTGAGCCAGAGAATACTCCCTGAGAGAGTCCACTGAGCTAGCTGGGTGTCTACTGAACCCCCACAGTCATTACTCAATCTGCCTCTATAAAGTTTGTTACATAAGCTAGTCAAGTGTCAACATTCCTTGAGGCAGCCCTGCCATTACACGGAAGTTAGATAGCTATGTCAATACAAAAGGTTTTTGATACCACAGAAAGCGTTGTCGGTTATCTGAGAATGTTACAAAACATCGAACAGCATCCTGTTTAGAAATGTAATGTACCGATCAAGTAATCAGTGACAACTAGGTTAGCACCTAATGCTGATATAAAGCACTAACGATAATATTAAGAATACATTTTATTTATATAGCGCTTTTCTGACACCCAAATATGCTTGACACTAAATTACACCCTGGACACCAATGTTACAAGAGTGACGTAATAGCCCCATTTAATCAAATCATGCAATTAGAATGGATTTTCAGGCTGCTCAAGTATCACTCTAATTTGATTAAAGGGTGAAAAGGGAACAGAAAAGCAAACTGTGCTCTATGTAGATTTCTCTGGACACTGCAACATTTAACATCCAGTGTGCCCTTTTTTTTATCTATTTAAAATTTCAATAATGTATATCACCATCTGGTAGCTAAAACTAAAAATGACTTCACCTCAACACTTCCCCACTCCTCTCTCTCTCTTTTTCTTTACTAAACTCGTGCGCGGATTTCCGAACGAAAGTCGACAGTCTGTCCCCTGCTAAATGTTTGATGAGTCGTATAGCCACGTGGGCAGCGTGACAGGCCACTCAATCCGCTCTGACAACCCTTTAAAAGATGTTTCCCTTGGGTCCGGGGTGGATCCACAACGAGGGTCGGAGACGGCAAAGCCGACGTCATCGGTCACCCGGGCCGTCTTTAGCCAATCCTTCACCGGTCCAGCTCAGAGGGGAAGAGACCGGATGGAAGCAGATATGGTAAGAGGTGAAGTCTTGTCTTGTAACGATACCATTTGGTAGAATTCAAATGGAGGCGTTTGCGACGTGAGGTGTTTTTTTTTTTTTTTTTTTACCGACCATTTTGGTTCGTTTGCCCCATAATGAGTGTCACGGTGACCGTGCAGACACATGACTAACCATTTTCTCATTTCAAATTTTTTTTTTATGAATAGCAGCTGGGCTTTTCTTTCATTTGCAAAAGGAATTGAAAATGGAGCCTGCCGTGCAGTATTGTTTCCATCCCAGAGGGGATTGTCACATGGGACTCTACTTCCTTTCAGTTGATTTCTCAACAAAAATAAACTGAAAGGAAGACAGGCCATTTATATATTTGTTGCAATGAAAACAATTTGATTGTGTCTGGAGAGAGAGAGAGAGAGAGGGAGAGCAGAACAACGGGCGTACAGAGTCTCGCCAAAACAACTCCTCTCCGTGTGGTTCACTGTGAAATAGAAAACAACAAAGCCACTCTAAACGAGGACCAAAGGAAATAATTGATATTGTCATCTCGGAGGTACTTTGTGAACAGGCGTGCCTTTTGTCGTCAAAACACACGGAGCGGCAAGGGAAATGTAGAGTGACAAGATAGTGCTCTCCGTAATTGGCCTACCGTAGCAGTCGAGACCACGTCCATATGAGGGAGTAATCAAATGACGTAGAATAATCTCTACAAGTATATTTCGAGAAAAGAACAAGCGCGCGTTTCCACTTCAAAACGAGACGGCTTCTCTTTTGTTCTGTGTAACATCACTGAACCTTATTGATCTCCAGGTTGTACCGTCTCGATCAGAAAGATCACCAGCCTTGCTCGTCTTTGGTGTATGTCAAGCAAGACGAGGCCGGCTTTGAAAAGACGCTCTTTAGAAGATCACTGTAAAGTGTGTCTGACGTGCAGGCTGTCCTGCTGCTCTACTTTGATGGGGAAGGAGTGGCGGCCTGTCTTTCTGTCTCTACTGCTCACTGTGTTGTTGCTCACTGTGTTTTCCTCTTGCTTTCTGAGAGGGAGTGCACTCTGTTTAATGTGAGGGTAGACCTCTTCCTGCTGTCTGCGCTGTCAGGAGGCTCAGTGGTCACCATCATAGTGCTAGTCATTAAAGCAGTGGGGTGGGGAGGGGGCACAGAGGGCCAAAGGGGGCCAAAGACCAGGCGCTGTGACATCCATTAAGACACCACAACTGTTTCCTGCGCAGTCTATGTGCAGCGGGTGGGGTGGGGTGGGGGGGGGGGGGGGGCAAGGAGGGCCAAAGGGGGCCAAAGACCAGGCGCTTTGACATCCATTAGGACACCACGACTGTTTCCTGTGCAGTCTATGTGCAGCGTAGATGTTTTACGAATAGAATTGGGACGTAGAGCTAAAATGTAATGTTAAAAAAAACACCCAGGTAACTTACAGCGGGATCGTTGATCAGGCAGTGGTGCATTTGTTGAATGTTTGCAAACAAAACGTTGCGCATTAGAAAATCGCCAAGATGGTGCCAGAGTCTGGCTTCTACTACACATTACTGGGTAAAGTTTTTTTTTATCCTGATCATGAGCCTTGACAAGCCAATATCCTAATAACAGTAAATATGAATTATTTTGCAGTTAACCATATCTACTCGGCTCTTCAATTTACATAACATCACCCATAAAAATTATCTAATTATTAAATAGACCCCCAAAAACCTGTACAATGCCTAACTGCAAAAAGATGAATTTCAAATGGTGATTAGTAATCAGCAGTGGAACGACCAATAGCAGGATACTTGATGCAAATTAAACCTGAAAAATTATTACTGCATCTTATTCCACTGCCAAGGATGTTTTTTTTAATCCAACAGGTGTGTCACACATCTGTTCCTCAACCAAAAGGAGAAGCGCCCACAGCAAATCAGCCATTCATTTCTTTTGCTTCTGTGCAGTTCCAAGGTAAATCTGTCTCCAGACGTAGCTACTTACTGTGGGACCCTGTAGTCCCCGTCCCCCCCCACCACCACCACCATTTCCCTGTTTAAGGTAGCTCCCCGTAACCATTTCTCTGTTTAAGTGCCCCTGATATTTGCCTGACTGAGAACTCTACCAAACCTCCAGCTCTACCAACACCCTCCAAGGGGAGATCTGAGAGGAGCCTAACACACATCCCACTGATAGTAGCTCACCCAAAAACACGTTTGTTCAAAAATTATTCAAGCGCTATCCTAGGAGAGCCAAGTCCTGTCACAGTGCTGGATGGTTAAAGATGTGACGTAACACTGACTGGGATCTATTTTAGATTTAAGATCAAAGCTAATTTATTGTCCTGTAACATGCAGGGACAGGTAGCCGGATCAATCATCGGGGGGGGGGGGGGTAGGAAGAAGAAGCATTGACAGCACAGTGGTGTTCACCTTACAGCTCCAACAGTGACGCCCCGAGCTAGAGACGAGGTTGAAGCCCTGACAACTGTGTCACAGCGCGTAACCAGATTTCATCTCCTCCTCCTCCTCCTCCTCCTCCTCCTCCTCCTCCACTTAATCAATTCAAATCACCAGGCTAACGAACGTTTTTGGTGAATAGCTGATGACACCTTTACCAGCTTCCTTGAGGTTTCTCCTACTTCCCTGTACTACCCTTTTATTGTGTTTTGTCTCAGGAAACAGCCAAACCTACTTTCAGCTGTTTGCCAAGGACAAGGGTCCTCATGACAAGTCATTGAAGAATGATTGATTCGAAGCATTAAATGAAACATGTTATCAGTGTGGTTCAGTAGGGCAGTGGCTTCGATGGTGCTTGAGCCTGCAAGCTAATCGAGTGAGTCATAAGGCAGACTAAAAAATGATGCAAAATGACGGGGGTAGGTGTGTGTGTGCGTGTGTGTGCGTGTGTGTGCATGTGTGTGCGTGTGTGTGCGTGTGTGTGTGTGTGTGTGTGTGTGTGTGTGTGTGGGAGTTGATTTTATGCAAACACATGCATCTCAGGTGGGTTAGGCTAAGAAAACAAGATCGGGGATCAACAGTCTGCTCAGTGTCTTTAACACTTTGGCAGTGTTTTTTGAAAAGAATCGACAAAGTGCTCAACAACTACCAGTTGCACATTGATTTCAGAAGTTGGAGTGTGTCATGGACTCCGTAAACGCTCCTCTGATGATTTTGTTTTCCCAGTGAACCGCTCGCACACCACACTAAAAACATCCCTGAGTGGAATATGTTGCTGTCCTTACGAAATCTAAGTAGCAATTGCTTTCAGACATAAAAAAAACACTGCCGACGCAGCATTATGTATTATGATCTAACAAGCTACTTAATATAAAAAAAAGGCTCTTTGTGTCTGCCTTGAAGCATCAGGCCTTGGGTCTCTCCAGGACATTTTGTAAATGCCTAGTGGTTCCCTGCGGTCTATAGAAAAGGACAGACTCTGGATAATGGGGATGGAGACAGTGCTCCCTTCTCTCACTGGTTTCATCAGACGTGATCCTATCTGTGTCACGGACAGACATGAACATGTGTCGGCTGGAGTGGATTAACCCTGCAAGGACGACACCCATCTCTGCAGCTTTGCATTTTAATGCAACGGCCAACTTCGAGACCAGGATGTGAGCATGCCGAAATGTTATGTTATAAATGTGTTATTAAAGTGTTAATAAAAGGCTTAATGAAAAATAATCCATCCAATAAAACCAAGTAGCAAAAAAAAAAAGAAAAAAAAAAGTTTCATGTACAATATTCCCAGTGCTCCTAATTAGATTAGCATACCTAGTTAGTTGAAAGCCTTTGGCCAATTTTCATTAACGTTTTTTTTTTTTACGGAGATCAGTTTGAAGTCTCCTTTGAGGGTGATGTGCATTCAAATCGGCGGTGAGATAAATGTTCATTTGAGATCAGATTAGATCAGACAGACTCCGGAGACAGGGCAGGAGCCCGCACCACCCACTCTATCAATACATGGCAATATACAGATAATCCCTGGACAGCAAGCACGAGCCTCTGGATTCTGATTGTCAAATTATGCAAACTGAACCTTTGAGGAGGGGATCAAGGATGTCAATTGATTGACTTCTGCATATATTTCCCATGTTTAGAACCTTCAGATTTAAAACGTAAAATTGTGTGACTTTATTTATTATGCAAAATTATGAAGGTTTTGGCCAATTGGTGAATTTCAGAAGTAATTACTTACTTATATGACTAATTACACAAATGAAAATAGTAACAAATCTCTATAGTAACAAATGACACCCAATCCAGACAAAAGTATGATTATGTGAATAAAGCATGTTATTATTTTCCATTGAAATAAATCACTGAGGAGTTTATGTCTGTCACAAAGGAGCCGGGCTGTCAGCAGCAATTAGTTTACCAACAGCTACTTCCTTTTAAAAATCTACTTTTTAGTGAGGTCCTATGTTCCTAAGGAGCTTTTTTGCACTCTTATTCTGAAATAATGATAGTGGAAATGTTTCAATTTAGGTTGTTAGCCGATAACCCCAATTTACCTTTGGAATTTACAAGAGAGATACTTTTCAGGAAACATCAAAAGCATCCTTTCAGCAGTAAATATTTGAAAGCCTTTCCAAAAACAGTGGATAAATCGTCACAGATTATCCATCAGAAGCCGTCACAAGATTAAATAATTGGCTTTTTTTTTTTTTTAAATCAGGCCCAGGCCAACCGTATCCAACATTATACTGGAGCTGTTGGCCAATAACATAGTCTTCCCCACATTCCAGCGCCTGCCGCCTGGCACCAGAGATTCCATAGAGACCAGCTATGACGTAGATGACCTCATACAGGCTTTATAAAAAAGGGGGAATGTGAGCGTAATCTTCCTCAACAAGGATTCTTTCTTCAGGAAACAGGAAATGACATTATTAACATGGGTATCTTCTTAATATGCGCATATTCATACCAATTCAATTCAATGAAAATGCTGGTTAAACTAAACAAAGAAAATATGCTGGCAGTCTCACGTAAGCATGACTTATTAAAGCTTTTTGAATTTAGATGGATAAATTCAATAAATAATGGTATCTGGTTAGCAGTGAAGGCCTTTCACTGGGATTGTTTTTGATTAAATGAGCCTTAACAGTTAAATTAACAAATAAGGCCTTTCAGACCAACCAAACAATAAAGTGAATTATCCACAATGTATATATATTACAATAATTTAGCAGACTCTTTTATCCAAGGCGACTTACAAAAAATTGTGCTTTCAACATGAGAAGGGAAAAAAATACAAGTCAGGTAGATAAAATAAGTGCATCCCTGACGGAATCACCTAGATAAGAGCTAAGCAAGTGCTATATCTGTCTGTCTATCTATCTATCTATCTATCTATCTGTCCATCTGTCCATCTGTCTGTCTATCTATCTGTCTGTCTATCTATGCTGTTTTCTCATGGCCGTTTAACAGAGCCATGGCTTTCTACAGATATTGATCCCCATCTATTGAAGCATATAGTACAATTGATCTCAGGTTTCTGGACTATAGGAAGCAACACATCCTCCCATGAGAAAAGCGTTTTGATTGACAGCTCTCATTTAACCAACCACACAGCCTTTGTTTGTATATTACAAACCAATAAGCAAAAAAATAATCTGTCTCCTATTGCAAAGCAAGATGAAGAATTTCATTAAAAGATAACTCGTATCAAGAACTGTGGTTATTTGGGTCTGAAACTAAAGGCAGGTTAGTGTGTAGTGAATCACAGCCAGTCTCACATTAAATACAGGGATCCTTGGGCAAGGGTCTGTAGCATTTCAGAGGACAAGCTCAAGGTGCAAAAACAACCACGATTTATCACCAGCAAAAGGTGTCATCCCTTGACAGCAGGTATCAACATGCAAAATAAGAAAACATTACTTAACATTCCCATCACTAACTATGTTGTGTACAACTTAATTTTTTTATTGTATAAATTTCTTACCAATGCAGTTTGATTTTAGTTCAGAATGCTGATTAAAATGCTTTGAAAAACACAAGCAATTAGTCTAATTGATGAAAAAAATATCAAGGTGTTCACACCTTTTCTGAGCAATCCTCTGCCAAACAAAGGAGCCAGTTTCTCACCTCCCACGGATTAGCATACACCTGCCAGCAGCACTCACAGACCCGTAAACCTCATACACATGACAATTTATTGTCTTCAATTTTAGTCACAAGCTTAAAACACAAGTGGCTTTATGCCTGTAAGCAAGCTATGACTAGAGCAAGTGCCTAAAAATGATTGCGAAGCATTATTAGTCACTGTGCGTTGGGATCCTCAGAGCACAGCACTAGTCAATAGGCAAGCAAAAACAAAAGGGGGAAATAAAAAGTGCATAACCAAAATGATGCATGATCAAAACTTTAGTAATGCATACAATTGATTAATTCCCCATTTACACACTAAGTGGACCACACCCAAATATAACCCACAACTTGCCCAAAACTATAGATTTTGCAGTGTGCGAATTCAAAACCATATAAGCTAAAAGGAGAGTCTTCTCATTGTAGGATAAATTACTAAAACGGTATAGCCTTTTACAGTGAGATCGCGTTTTGAAACAGGAAAACTTAAAAGGGATGTGGTCAAGTTGACAAATATATGTTCTGAAACAGTTTCATTAATGATGTTACATAACCTAGTCTTGCTTTTGAGTGTAGAAAGAAAAGAAAAAACATAATTCTATTGTTCGGGAATCTTGTTAACTCTTACCGTCTAAAACCCTGAAAAGAAGACGGCCAGGACATTCGAGACTTTTTCAAACCCGGTCGATGCCCGGTGTCCACGGCGTAGGTCCTATCCATTTTTTTAATTTTTTTTTTTGGAGAGCACAGTTCCTTTTTAAGAGGTGTCCGGCAATATCCTATGCTCTGCGCCCGCTGCAAGGCACCCGGCTGGAGAAGGAGGGTGTTTTCGAGCGGTAGGTAGTGATAAAGAGAGAGAGAGGGAGCGGTTGGAGAAGGGTAATGTCGCTGCTACCTCCGCTAGAATAACATTGAGGCGCGTTCTCATCGCTTCTGACGCTGCCTGCCTGCCGAGGACTACTGTCACAGCAATGTTGGCTGTAGACTATCAATCTCCCCTGGACATATCATGCAGCGGTAACCATCTCCCGTCGACTAATTCGAAAACGTCGCCCCAAAAAAGTTTTTCGCGTTGGTTTCAATGAGTCCTAAACACTTGATTTGAAGAACGTGTAAATGTTAGAGATATTTCTTTTAGGCTAAATACGCATTCGTCATCAAGTCATTGTTATTACTTCTAAGTGCTGTTAGTTTAACGATCCGCTGGTTGAGGTTTTTCCCTTTATGACTTGCATTATGCGTCCAGTTCCATTTGACTACCACACCTTACTCTGCCTCAGTCCATTTCATCTTTAGACAAAGAAAAAACACGGATTGAGGAGAAACACAACACTAAAACCAAAATGCCAAAAGAAAGTCCTCAACAATTAATTAGGCACAAACACATTTGTATCTTGTTCATTGTGCCAACTGTAAACAAATCCAATGACTCATCCAACTAAATACTGAGAGGTGCAGGAAGAAAAATGGTGGAGGTGATCTGCTGTGACTATAATTTTGTGCGATTGTGTGTGTGTGTGTGTGTGTGTGTAGGTGTGTGTGTGTGTGTGTGTGTGTGTGCAAAAGAGGAAGAGAGAGAAAGGGAGCAGGATAAACATTTTTTGCATTAAATACTTCTCTACTCCTTAACAATTTAGTTGAAAGGTGCTTGATTAAACGCTGTCGAGAGGTGTAAGAGGAGCTCTATAGTGTCATTCAGTCTGTCACCGCAATTAAAATAAAAAAACTCTGCACTTTTCATTGTCTAGGAACAGGAAAATGTGTTATTCTAATGGCAGAATTCTCCAATGGTGCAAGCCAGCTTTCGCTGTTACATACAGTATGAATTATAAATGAGTGTAGCTTAGTCCAAATGCTGAGACAAGGTATAGTCAACTATGTTGGCGAACCCTTGGGGGGAAAACACAAACACACACAGACACAGAGAGAGAGACACACACACACACACACACACACACACACACACACACACACACACACACACACACACACACACACACACACACACACACACACACACACACACATTCATTAAATATCCGTCCGAGTGTGTGATGGAGTGAATGGGTGCCTGGAAAAAAGCAATGCACAGGTGTTGATTGAATCACCGCAACGTTTTGCTGTGCATCACACCGTATCCACATAAGACGACAAGAGATGATTCACAAGCTGACACTTAATGCAACGTTTCACTCCTGACAGTCACATTGATTTAGACAGCTCTTCTTTTTTTCGTTTTTTTTTAATCTACATATTTCTTTGTCGAGCTGACAGGTACTGGGATGACAGTTTTCTTAGGCGAGTGAATGGAGAGCATCGTGGGTATGTTGAGTCAGCGCTTCCCAACAGGCGTGGCGTGGCACTCTGCTGTGCCGTCAGACATCATCAGGTGTGCCGTGGAATTTTGGGGAAAGTCACATTTGGGAAAGATAAAAAAATATTTTGTATTCAAATTGATTCAGTTTTAAATCAGGGGTGTGCCGCAAAATGAATACGTTTATGCAAGTGTGTCGTGGGTTGGAAAAGATTGGGAAACGCTGTGTTAAGTAATTTGCATTATATTGGAGTGACTCTTCATCTCTGGGGATCGCCTTCAACTTAAACCATCATTTGCTTTAACCATAGGATTTTTTTGAAGTTTTATAAAGATCACTAAGCATTACTTCTATGCTATAAATCTGTCAGTTTCTTAACATCACCATGTGGCTATCCAAAAGCCTCCAAACAACCATTACAAATAAAAAACATAAACCAAAAAAAAAACGTCTTGCATAGATGTATATCTCCGGGTGAGTGTTGGAAGGACGCAAACGAAACAACGCTCTGTACTTCTGTTGAGGGTGGACAGATGGACGACACAACGTATTGTATTACTCGAGGACTCCTGTCATGGCGCACTCAAAGAAAAGTCTCTATACGACAAACAAAGCTGATGAGACAGGACAGTCACATGCTGCACTCTCCACTGTAGCGACGTCTATCAGTTTCACTGTCATTCAAAAATCAGCTTTCTCTTGCGGGTTTTTGTTTTTTTTTCATCCTGGTGGCACACAATGAATATGAATCACTTCCACCGGGCATTTCCTTCAGTGACCCATTTAAATAAAGTAGGTTGAAGCCAAACTATATAAGGGCTTCTACAACTGCCACGGCTCCTACAGCTGTCCCCCTGGAGGAGGAAACTTGCAAGCCATGCAGTTGTCCATTCAGTGCTCCATGTGATGCCTTACAGTCAAAGCCAATCGGATCGCTCCTCTCTGTAAAGCAGCACAAGGAAAAAAAACCGGCTTTGACAGATCCATACCTCTCCTCCACTGACTTACATAAAGTCCCTTCTCTCTCTCTCTCTCTCTCTCTCTCTCTCTCTCTCTCTCCCCCTCCCTCCCTAACTCCCTCCCTCCCTCTCCCTCTCCGCCTACGTTTCTACCTAGCCCTGGCTCTCTCATCCAGGCAGCAGCTCACTCAGTCTCCTGTCTCTGCCTAACCAGTCGATAATTTACCCCTAGGAAGCCTGTGGCCCCAAAGCCGTGGAGGGAAGGCAGGCGGGGTGGCTAAAGCGCTGGGCTTTTCCTGGAACCACAGCAGGGGCGCATTGATTAGGAGCCATGGGGGGCGGATGATTTCTCATCACTAAATGTAGCCAGCCAGCGCACTCTCTCTCTCTCTCTCTCTCTCTCAAAGAGAACCAGGACAATCTGTGCGTGTGTGTATGTGTGTGTGTGTTTCTGTCTGGCAGGTGTTCAAAATGTCAGTCTGTCTTTGTGCGTGTGTGTGTGTGTGTGTGTGTGTGTGTGTTAAAAATAAAGAAATGCCCAGCTGTCCTCATCTACAGTCTTCTGTGTGTGTGTGTGTGTGTGTGTGTGTGTGTGTGTGTGTGTGTGAGTGCGAGAGAGAGAGAGAGAGAGAGAGAGAGAAAAGAGAGAGAGAGCGAGAGAGAGAGAGAAAGAAAAGAGTATGTGTGTGTGTCTGTCTGTTTTCATTGTGCATGACACTCAAAAGGAACTCAAGGCTAACCTGCGGAGATAGAGCCGACGGTAGCCATGTATAAACTGTCATTACAGCTTACTTCTCTCTGAGCGTCCACAGGCCAGACCGCTGTCTTAGTCTTGGGTTGTGAGTCGCAGGTCTGCAGCCACACCATGAACCCCCTGATTCTTGGCATGCTAATGCTGTCAGCGCATCTCCTATACAAGAGTGAATTCATTCAGGTATCGAGTGACTTATCAGATCTTAGGTTTTCTGTTTTTCAAAAGGCACAAAATAAAAGGGGTTTTCTATCACAGCCTGGTAGCTGATAACCTTTCCTTTCCTGTTTTGGATAACACATGTGTGAGTCTTGTCTTATTTGTGAAAAGGCCATCCCTATGGTAAAGCAGCATTTTCCAACAACAGCAGCACGCGGTGGGACACATTCTACTGTAGAAAATCACCACGTACCAGAGTGTGCCTTTAGACCGAGGAGAGCACATTAAAGCAGTGAGACATTATAACCAGAGACCAGACCAGACTAGACCTCTATCAAGCCTCTCCTCCAGACTCCCATCCCCTGGAAACAAAATGGAGGGCAAAAGACCCCGCGACCTAAACCCCCAGTGCAGCGTAGCAGCACACACACACACACACACACACACACACACACACACACACACACACACACACACACACACACACACACACACACACAGACACAGAGCCTGATAGCGCAGCTGTACCTTTGCTCCGTTTCCTCTCCTCTTTTACCTCACTCCCCCTTTTCAAACACATGCCTTCCCCGCATCAATCAGAGGCAGGATGGGAGCGATGTAAGGTCACCCAGCGAGCAGGGGGAGAGAAATGGAGGTGTCGGAAATGTCAACCAATGTGCTAATTGACCTATTAATTCATTTCCAGCTCCGCAAGGCCCTCAAGGCTTTTCGTTTTGTTTGTTTTTTACTCGTGGGATTCTTTCAGTCTACCTACCCATCTCTTCCCTTTGAACAGAGCAACAAGCAAAAGCTATGGGGGAAGAAAAAAGAAAAGGACCTATGAAGGTAAGGAATGAAGAGTGCCTAATGATGGCTGACACGGTCATACACACAACACGAGACAGAGAGAACGTGCACCTTGCGTTCCTCATTCACGCTGCCTGTCACACTAAACAACATGCAATACACAACCGGACGGACACACACAGACACAGACAGACAGACAGACACAGACACACACACACACACACACACACACAGTCAGACAGACAGATATACACACACACACACACACACAGACACAGACACAGACAGACACACAGACACACACACACACACACTTCCCTCCAGAGGAGAATAGACAGAAATAAATCCCTGGGAGAGTCAACAAAGGGCCCGGAGTAACTGACAGGCATGTCAGCACAGCGATACAAAGATACCAAGATATGGGGTGTGTGTGTGTGTGTGTGTGTGTGTGTGTGTGTGTGTGTGTGTGTGTGTGTGTGTGTGTGTCTGGAGACCTGTTAGTGTGTGTGTCTGTCTGTCTGTCTGTCTGTGTGTGTGTGTGTGTGTGTGTGTGTGTGTGTGTGTGTGTGTGTGGATACATAGCCCACTAGAGAAAAAGGCAAAGACACACACACACACATAGAGTGGATACATATCCCACTAGAACAGAGAGCTGAACCCACAATGTAAGGCTACAGATTCCTGACATTCTCTCAAGGTTTAGCTCTGGTCAAAACCCACACAGAGATTCAACCACATCAGACGAACCAACGGCTAAACATGTATTGATTTTCCATTGCATCCATGTCAGTTAATCACCTTTGTAGCACTGATTAGGAAAACCAATCAACTTTACAAATAAAGATTTCATTGGTCAAAGAGGTCGTTGGTCGGCAGATTGAACTATTGGTATTGGAAAAGTCAGCCCTACCGCCCCTCATTGGGACTGTCACCATCATGATATTTTAGTTTACGATTCATTGTCATTCAAATAGTTGCGATTATAGAACATATAAACATATAAATAAATAAGAAGTGTGGCTTTTCTAATCAATAAATGCTTGCTTTGTGGAAAGTTTGAGTTTCAGTAGTGTGGCTCTCTAATCACCACCCAAAGTATGAAAGGTGTAACGCCGCCTCCATGGGTACATACATATCCATGGTTACATGCATATCAGTGGGCCTACGGAGGCCATAGTATGGCTGGCTATTAAAGAAATATATACAGCTAAACAAAAAAAGTTAGCAAAACGTTAGCGGTCGGTAACACTAGCATGATGGAAACGCACCTAAGTAGCATCTACGTGTTGGGACATTTTGGAATATTGTACTAAAATACTTTTTATAATGGTGAATATGACCACTATGAAAAAGTATTGCGGTCACCTGAAATAATAGCGATCAGGCGATCATATAATAATCGCGACCCCTTGCTGTGTTGTACCAGCAGAGAAACAATCGACTGTAAATTGAGGACATCTGAACGTAATGGCTGACAGTTACATGAGTAGAATAGACAAAAAAGGTTATTGTTGCTGCCTTACGAAAAACCATCATGAGTGTTTTTCTACACAGAGAATCCTGTACAATGAGTATCCACAATTCGCTAACACTTTCAAATGTCAGTGCTGTAAATGAAAATGTAGATTGTTCCTTATGGTGTGGGTTCAGTAAGTGAACATTGCTTAGAGAAAAACAAAAGGCCTTGAATTATTACACCGCACAGCACTCTAAAGTATTTCATTTCATATGCTTAAAACAGACACATTAATTTAAGCAAACACATCCAAACTCTCTGTCTCTCTCTCGCTCTCTCTCTGCAGATCATGGGGAACCAGGCTAATTGATTTGTGCCAATGCTGGTTGGGAGGATATGTATGTATGTATGTATGTATGTATGTATGTATGTATGTATGTATGTATGTATGTATGTATGTATGTGTGTATGTATGTATGTATGTATGTGTGTATGTATGTATGTATAACAGAGGGTGAGGGGCGCAGACCGGGACCTTGGCCAACAGCCCAGGTCTGTCTCTCTCTCTCTTCCTCTCTCCCTCCCTCCCTCTCTTACTCCCCTTCCCTCTCTTACACTCCCCCCCCCCCCCCCCCCCCCAGTGGGCTGACCTGCTGGTGTCGGCTGATGTAATGGCTATGAGTGGCGGGGCCCGCAGGGCGAGGGTGGTTGGCCTGGGGAGGCTCTCCATCTCTGGGGATCTCTGCTGGCCCCAGTCCTGCTGCTCTGCCAGCCTGAAGGCCAGGGGAGGCAGCTGCAGGTTCCGGCAAGACAGCCTCCGCACCTAAAGGATTGAAATATCATTTATGGTACAGCAGGAAAGGGAACTCAGGAGGCAAAAGGAATTTATAGCTCTAAGAAACATGGACATGATAAGAACGACATGAAAACTACATGAAAACTCCATTAAAACATACGTATGCTCTGACTTATTTATATTTTATTGTTTATTTATTGATTTCACTGTGCTTTCCAGCTTGTTTCCAGCTTAATTAATTATAAAAATAAGTTATCTAGTAATTATTGAAAAAATAAACCGTGTTGTTGTTGACATGTATACACAGTGTGTTTTCAATTCCATGCATGTTTTATCTGTGCACCTGAAAGGGCTCCATATCTGGACCCGGACCCATACTCCACCCTCCTCCTCCTCCTCCTCCTCCTCCCTCCGGCTCTGGTGAGGGGCACGGGAACCCTGGGGAGTCATCTACAGAAACCTGCCAGATGAAAAAGAAGCAGCGAATGATAGGGTTAGGATGGGTGTGGTGTGGGTGTCATAACAGAGAACCTGTTGTGTTTTTGTGTGAAAGTGATATGAGAAGGGGTGGATTTCCATCCAACCCAGTCCCCCTGTTTAGCTAATAAAAAGGCGAGAGTGATAAAGCAGACTTGTCATCGATAAGATAATGGAGATGGACGGGGACATGCGTGGAATCAGATATGACGCAGTGCAAAGAGATCCTCAAAGCATGGTGATATGGGTTGAAAAACCTGTGATGGCTGAGTGGCATGTTGTCGAGGAATACGTTCCTATTGGTTTGCTAAGTAATCCGCCAAGGCCACACAAAGGGAACATTGATTTTCATTTCAAAAGGCAAGTCAAATGATTCCAGCTACATGACTGACGGCAAAATACCACTGATCGCAGGAACATCACTCTTTGCTTTTTTGATAAAAATGCATTTCATGCCAGGCCTCCTTCATTGTGAAAGGAGCTGTCCGGTGCTGAAATGAGATGTGTTGCTGTTGAGGGGGAGATGTGGTGTGAGCGTAGCTTTAAAAATGGACATTTGAGAGTTGCAAGGAGGGATAAAAATGATATGGACCACTATGGAGACAGGAAATGCATCCCTGCCACAATGATTGGGACTTGATTTATGCACACTGGTACCAAGGACGAGGCCAATGTTGACAAAGGACCACCGTTTAGATTAGCTTGAGTCCCCTAGGGGAAAAAACAGCCACTTGACCATTAGGTCGTTTTAATTCAGCTGGGTCAGTGAAATATTAAACACCATACCAGTCTACGTGAAGTGGCATCGGTTTCCTTTGCATTGGACACTGATCTTACGGACATTTCGTCTACGTTAACGTAGACATGTTGCATAAAAATGTTGCCTTCCATAGCAACATTAACATCTGCCGTCTACTGCCAAACTGATTGCCTTAGAATAATTCTTATCCCACACAATGTGCCTTGTCTAATACTGAAGTAATACATGTTGCCCTTTGCTTCGGTGAACATGTTGAGACATTAAACCAAAAAACAAAAAAGTGAACCTAGGAGCAAAAACTGAAGTTCCGAACTAATAAGGCAATTTACAGTCCAGGCACAAACAATCCTACAGCAGGGCTGGGCTGAAGCAGCTCTGAGGGCAAATAGAGAAGAGGGACATTTTTATTAGAGAGAAAATAAGAGAGGAAGCTGGTGGAAGAGGGGGGGGTGAGTATGTTTATACAGAGAGAGAGAGAGAGAGAGAGAGTGAGAAGGAGAGGGGGAGGTGAAAAGGGGAGGAGGGTAAGGTGGCAGACCAGGGATCCTGAACAAAGGCGTGTACACACAAATTGCGCAATAAGAAACCTATTAAAGGTTACACAAAGCAATGAATTGAAACGCAGCTCCCTTTCAGCGTACACGGTCTACCTCTGCCTTTGCCTTGTTCTCCAGACACCAAGCCCACGAAATAGTTTCATGCAGAATAACCGGAGGAAGAACGTTTACATCTCCGAACGCAAAAACCAAACTCCCGACCATGTTAATACCTCCACGGCGGTTTGAATGGCAGGATACGGTGGTCGAGGGTGAGAGGAGACGCTGGCAATGAAAATAACAAGAGGAAGAATGCTGTGTGTTAATAGAGGGCCTGGTGTGGCTCCGTGTGTGGGGGTGTCGGAGGAGGCCGACGGGCAGGATGAGTCAGTACATCGGAGAGCGGACGCGGCCTTGTCGGAAAACTCGGAAAAAGGGAACGGCACCTTTCTTGTCATCGTCGTTCATGGCCAAGCCCTTCTCTCACGTTACCGGCCATTTCAACCGGTTATGTCTTAACCCATCCCCAGCTGACGCCTGTCTATTTTACTACATGTATCGAGACCACACACGAACACAGAATGCGCACACCCACATGCAGTACAGTACACACCCACACACACACCGTATACACCCACATGCAGTACAGTACACACCCACACACACACCGTATACACCCACATGCAGTACACACACAAACACACACGCACACACAGCGTACACACCCACACACACACAGCGTATGCACCCACATACAGTACACACACATACACACACACACACACACACACACACACACACACACACACACAGTGTATACACCCACATACAGTACATACACACACACACAGTGTATACACCCACACACACACCTTGCATATTTCTTTTGATCCCAGCATATTAGTGACAATAATCCCATAGCGTTGGCCTGCTGTGGCACTCTCGCTAGCCTTATTGTGCTTCGCTGAACGGCGCCCCATGATGTCAAAGCAAGTAAAGTGAACACAGTCCCTTCTGCTGCTGATCCACATAGCTCCTTGGTTTCTAAACGGGACTACTACGTTCACTGCCTCTTATTGATCGTTCTAAAGTGGTAATTAGCAATGCTGTGGGTTAGTGCCGGCTTGGATTTGTTCACTCTCTTTAAAACGGCTAGCAGGGGAGATTCCACTAATAATGATAAAAGACCACACAGACCTTGAAAAGGACAAAAGCCGTCGTCAGGGCAATATCAGCTAAAACCTTCAGAACTGGGATGACCTTCTGATTGGCTCCCTCAAGACCGAGTGGGTAGCGTGCTTGCGTTTGCATGTGTGCGTTTCTTTTCGCTTGTGTTTGCATGACTGTTAGTGGGTGTTTGCCTGTGCATTTATTTACATTTTCATATATTTGTGAGTATTTATGCTTATAGCATGTGACTGAATGTTTGAAGCTGCTCTTCATCGTGATGTTAGCATGGGACTGAATGTTTTGTGTGTGTGTGTGTGTGTGTGTGTCTGTGTGTGTGTGTGTGTGTGTGTGTGTGTGTGTGTGTGTGTGTGTGTGTGTGTGTGTGTGTGTGTGTGTGTGTGTGTGTGTGTGTGTGTGTGTGTGTGTGTGTGTGTGTGTGGATATAACAAACATTTCTGGACGGCCTTAATGGAACCACGAGCCATTATGTCAGAAATATTCATTTCAAAAAGCCACAGTCAACAGCATAATGTGCATCAACATGTCACCAACCAGCGCTAAGTGGATAATGGAGAGTTCTTTCAGTTCCTGTTTGGTCCTTTCTAATAGAGACTTGATGGTGAGTGTAGTCTTATAAAAACTACAGTGCCATGCTGCATGCTCTATGATTAATGATCTGAGCTGTTGATCAGGAAGCAGCTTCAAACACTGGCTTGATTATTTTTTTTTTCAGTCTTAAGAGTCTTAGCAAATAATGTTTCCATTTGCATCCTTGCTGCAGCATGACGACTGAAAAGTGAGTCGGAGTCAAATTGAGCACAAAAAACTGTGCCGAGCGTTTCTCCCACAAAGAACACCGTTTTCTTTTGATATTAACCTTGAAAGAGCCATGTTCAAAAACAGCCTGGCTGGTAAGTAAAATAGCTGTCTGTGACTTTTTCTCCCTAACACAATGCACAATCCTTAAACATTGGTGTTGTTAGACCAAACAGTGACGTTGTGGTTCATTCCAAAGGGCAGCCCATGTCCCAGGGGCCATTTTGTCACAAATACACACATTCATCTTATTTGATGAAAGTCTGAGACACAGTAACAACTACCACAACTTCAACCGACCTCTTAAAGTGGACTAAATTAACTGTCACCACTGGTGCCATGGAGAAACTCGATGGCCTAGTCCATTGCCATGAGTAAACAAACTGCATGACTTAAATCAAGTATCTGTGATAAGAATTAGGCTGCCAGAAGAACACCGTCAATAAAAAGCTGCTATTCAAATAAAAAAAAATAATAATAATCAACTTACTTATGAAACCCTTTAACAATAATCCTCAATGTAATACAGGCAAACAATGAACACTGAAAGAAAAAAAAGAAGCAGGGGAACAAAGAAAAATATATAAAAGCAGTAGCAGTAACTTATCACCGCAATATTGCACAATAAAAAAAAAGAAGTCTGTATAGTCCCCTGACACAAAAAAAACACAAACACACACACACACACTGTTCTGTGTGATGCCAGAGGGTGTCTGCCCAGCATCTCTGCTGATGTCAAGGGCCACAAGGGAGCTGCAGAGCTTGTGTGTTGTGTGTGCAAAGTGTCTTGTCCTAGGAGAAGAGAACCAGCACGAGGCTACATAAAAAGATCCCTTCAGAGGAGAGGAAACCTCAGCATGGCTTGTCTAAACAAAAACAGCGAAACACCGTGAAGTATTCCACCATAACACAAACAAAATGGATGCTCAAACTACAGCTGGACAAATGCACTCACTTTCAAACCTCATGTTTATAATAGATTCAATTTGACTAACTGTGTGTACAACTACCCCCGCATGTTTAACAAAAAATATTTAAATAAACAATAATAAATAAATGGAAATAGCCTACATTAAAATGATTTAAACAGTAGAATTCAGACCTCATGCACTGCTCAGTTTCCTCATAACGAAAGTGGTTATAAACCGTAGGTAGGTAAA
Organism: Galaxias olidus; assembly: GCA_026901105.3. Lineage (NCBI taxonomy): Eukaryota > Metazoa > Chordata > Actinopteri > Galaxiiformes > Galaxiidae > Galaxias > Galaxias olidus. The sequence continues at coordinate 43,909 of JAPMUY010005686.1, read as the reverse complement.
GTGAAAAGAAAATCATGTTGACATTGTGAAATTACTACACTTATTCTATTAAAAAGTGTAGCACTTGTGTAATCACCGCGGTAAGCTTTTGACCCTGTCACAAAAGGTGGTCTTTGTTTCCTTTCATTTGTCTGAGCTAGCAAAAGAAAACACTGCCCAGTCTGACCACATCAGTTTGATGAGTTGTCTCTTCCCTTACGGCAGCACTTATTCAAGGCTGAAATCTCACTTTCTCAGAGAGAGAGAGAGAGAGAGAGAGAGAGAGAGAGAGAGAGAGAGAGAGAGAGAGAGAGAGAGAGAGAGAGAGAGAGAGAGAGAGAGAGAGAGAGAGAGAGAGAGAGAGAGAGAGAGAGAGAGAGAGAGAGAGAGAGACGTTTATCGAAATTCAATTATGCAAATCCATAAAGTGGTCGATCTTCTTGTCAGGGGAGATATTTCATTAGTGAATTCCCTGACCCTCGCTACATGGCAAAACATTCATAGGAAGAAAAGAAAATACACTGGGTATGTTTGCTTCATTTGTCACGAGCCTCTCATTTCCAGATTGGATTTCCAACGAAAGAGCAATCAAAACAATAACAGCTATCAGAGGTGCTTCCGGATGTTTTCACAAATCAAATGACAGCGGAATTACTTAAACTGCTTTGCATGTAACTGAATATTTGGCCTAAAGATTGACATATAATTCAAAACAACAGACAAGGTAAAAAAAAACAGAATACATTTTCAAGTGTTACTTTTTGAATACACCCCCCCCCCCCCCCCCCAAAAAAAATAAAAATAAATATATAGCATTACTCCTGATTTCTATTATTTATTTATTAGAGCAGCAACTCATATCCATAAAACAAACCCTATCCCCACAAACCCAACCATCATGATGTAAAATCCCCCTCTGTTCAATGAAGATAAGGCTATCCCTCATGTTCAGGCTAGAAATCACCTCTGCTACATTCACCTACACTCAAGAAGCTTAGGAACGGCTGGACAGCATTTTAGCTCTTCTCTACCACTGGAACCCAGGCAGCTATTATTGAGCCACAACCTCATTCCCACAAAGGCTCAAAAGCTTGGTTCAGAAAATTCTGTGCCTACACCATCCCCTTAAAGAAAAGGTCCAGGCCCATGACAGAAAAATAAAATAATGTATTATTCAAAGAGGGAAGCTCAGAGACAATGCAGACTCGAGTCACACCGTAGCCAGTGTTATTAAATTGATTTATCATCCGGTGGCAGCCAAGTTCGGGAATTAAATCAGTCCGATCACTCATAATGCATGAGACTTCACAGTCCCAGCACGCCAACATGTTGCTTTCAGCCCGACTCCCACATGCCAATTTTTGCCGGACTGCCAGAACATGTTTGATTCAAAAATAGATTTTATTTTTTGTACGCGTCACTTGTTTTGACACCTGATGGTTTCACATGCTGAAAAATAAACTGGGGGAGGTCGTATCTTTTGGACAAAAAGTGGTTAGTATGACTGTCAAACAGATAGGTTCAGTCAAAATTTCTCTTTTAAAGTATAGGCTACATCTTCTCTTGGAAGCCCTCACAGAAGCTTCCAGTGCATTGCCTAAAAAAGCATGAATTGCACAAATTAACATCAATAATATTTTCTTATATTGTTAATTGAATCTACCAACAGAAGCTTAAACTTGCTTTTATGGCAATGGGAGATATCTTACAGCACTTTCACTATGTTAAAGAATAGGCCATTGAATCTTCCTTCTGCTTTGCTGTGAAAAAAAGCAAGTTGAATAAGAATATGTCAATACTGAATCTACAAGATGCCGCATGTAGATTATGAAGAAGTAAATAAGACGCTTAAACATAATAACAACAATTTATAGAATTTTGGCCCACACACTGACGACACACATGGTCACTCCAGTTACCAAACTACGCACTCGGATTTGGTGATTTCTAAAAATAGTCCTTGCTGAAGTGCTTGGAAACATTTCAGATAGAGCTTCCTATTCAAGCCGTTCCAAGTAGGACCATCCAGGAACCACCGAAGCCCAACCAAAAGTGGGAGAGATTTCAAGAAAAGCGGAGCAAGGAAAGATGAAACCAAAACTATTGCTAATTGTCATCCTGGAATTTCCCCCCCTGGCTTCTTTCCATACGTGCTTTATTTATTGCCGTAATAATATGGTGAGTGAAAAGGGAAAGAGGGGGAGACTAAACCCACATCCTATTGTCTTAGAAATCTCACCTTAGCCCTTTGATAAAGAAATCTCACAAAGCTTATTATGCTTAACAATACAAAACTTTAATATGTGAATATAAAGATAAAAGATCACGATAGACAAGAACTCCACCCCAAAAGCATGCACTCCAACCCTCTGAGGGTCTCCCAGTCTGAACTCACGTTTATACCCTCAGGGTCTCATAGTATCACCTGGCTTATTGGGTAAAGTTGGCGCAGAGGCAAGGCCCTACACATTTGTTTAGACCCCAAAACATCTGGTACCCATCACCATCATGTTCCAACCTTATGGCCTAAGAGGTGGACAGGGGAAAGGGGAACTCATAGATACCACTATCAAACAATGGTTAACTATATAGATGTAATTTCTCTTACACTAGTCCTCATGGCTCTTGAATAGAAACCTGGAAAATAGGCAACTCACAAGAGAAAGCTGCAGTGTAAATATGACAATGAATCCAGTCATTCAGTAAACAGAGCAATAACACCATAACTCCGGACTGCATTTTGGGATTCAGGATCATAATGTAAAAAAAACAGCAGTGAGTCTCAAGGTCTTTGTCTTGGGGTCGGGGGGTTAGGGGTGCATCAGACCGTCTAGACCAAGATCTTTAGGGACCAAAAGATAAATAAAAAACAAAAAAAACATTCCCTCCTTGAAGGTCATCCCGAGATTATCAGAGATTCAGTTGTCATGGATCATTGTGGACCTTAAGCCTGTGTCTAAGCTGGAAGCTTTCCCTGGCACCCACAGGACTAAAATATGGTCCGGAGCATGTCTGTTTGGGGTCTGGAAGAAGCTGAGAAAAGGGAGCTAAGGACTGTATGGTGTTAGAAGCTAGGTACATCCGTGTCATTGAAAGTTAAGTCAAATCATGCTCATCAGTTGTCCCTGAATCTTCGTCTAATCCAGGGCACGACCCATTTGTCATTTAAAACATACCGTCACTACAAATGTTTGCTCCAACTAAATTGACACCGCCCAACTGCATCTCAAACCACTAAACATATTTTTAAAAAGACCATTATTTTATATATTACTTACTTACTTACTACCAATGTGTCTGAAAATAAGGAAACAGAGAGCGATAGAGTGAGATCAATAAATAGAGAGAGGAATATGTTGTTGTTTATTGAAAGACACACAGTATAAATAGGTGTAACTGTTGTGTGTTATCATTAGCCAACATTAGGCATGCCAGTCAAAAGGTACCAATTAGGCCTGGCTGGTAAAATCATAAGCCACTTCCATGCTGCTGCTCCCCTAATGAACTGTCAGTGTCTAATAAAAGTAAAGTGTCAGCAATGCAAGTGTGACGCAATCTTCAGTTATATTCTCACATAAGGCTCCACATAGGACCAAATTCTGTTACAGAAACAATAACATTGTGTTTTTATTATCTAAAACAATAACATTGTGTTGTATACTCCAAAACACTAACATTGTGTTGTTTACTCCAACACACTAACATTGTGTTGTATACTCCAAAACACTAACATTGTGCTTCATACTTCAAACACTAACATTATATTTTATACTCCAAAACACTAACATTATATTTTATACTCCAATACACTAACATTGTGTTGTATACTCCAATACACTAACACTGGGTTATATACTCCAATACACTAACACTGGGTTATATACTCCAATACACTAACATTGTGTTATTCCAACACTCTAGCATTGTGTTATACGTATACTCCAAAACATTAACATTGTGTTGTATATTCCAAAACACTAACATTGTGTTGTACAGTATACTCAAAAACACTAACATTGTGTTGCATACTCCAAAACACTAACATTGTAGTGTTCTTTAAAAACGTCATCATGTATACAGACCAACAGACAGGTACAACATACACGATAAACACAATATATACATACCTATATACACAAATAGCATAGATGTATGCAGGAGATATCCTAGTTTTCCATTAAAAAGTGTTGTTGTTCTTATAGTCCTCTGTTGCTTAGTTACACATTTTTCCTCAGCCTCAATGCCCACTGGCCTGTCCCCAAGAGTCATCCTTAAATAGTGGTTACATTAAGGCTAACCTACCACCTCTCTAAACTAGCCTAGAATAAAAAAAACTGTAATAAAAAAGGGGTATAGAAAACAGAAATCCATGGACATATAGGTGAGCAGAGACCTCCCTATAACCAAAATCAGTAAAACAATAGATCGCATCAATACTTCTGAGATTTTCATGTCCATTATGAAAAAGAATAACCACATCAAACATTTATGATGGGGCTTCTATAATAACAGAGTAAGGCCCATCGTTTGCGTGTGATTTCCCAGATTTGCCGTCACACTTAGTGGATTCCAATAAAGATTATCTATCGAGGGAGAACCCGGAGTAAATTCTCCGGGAGTATCCATTTTAAAATGACTCATTAATGATATCTCAGGTGAGCATTGCTTCATAACAACAACCACCATTTGTTCACCTAATGGCTGCTCTGTTGATTTAGAGAGCCAATTACCAGGGGCTAGAAAGCCCCTTCAAACGTTTGTGGAACGAGCGAAGAGGCTGTTATATAAAACTGGGCTGTTCTTGTACACATCCTTATCAGTTTATTTTATGACCATGGAAAAGCACACTTCATCACCAACGTCCTTTCAAAGAGCACTTTCGTAATGACTGTCTGGTAGTGCAATATTTGGTGGCACTCCACATGGGACTCGTACTAGCTTGTAGACACTGTAAGGCAGGGTTAGAAAAATACAAGAGTTGGGGTTCTCAAAATACCATCGGTTTTCTGAAGCCATAGGCATGCAATCAGTCATCAGGTTTTAGATATTATATTAAAAATGTCCAGTCTCTTGTTGCCAATCATTATTTATATCTTATATATTCTATCAGCTTATTAAGCAAATCCCCCCCCCATACAACAATATAGCCAGCCAACAAATCAGTCTCTCTAGGAGTTTCTTTACTCTTCGTAGAGCTAGGCTTATTTAATTGTCGCTCTGAGGAAGGTGACATTTACTGGCGTTTGGATGTGGGTCATTATTTTATTTATTATTTTACTTATAGAATGCCAGTAGGTGTATCAGACTTCTCAAAAAGAGAACCTTTTCAAGAATAACCTCTAGTTAGCATGGTCTGCTTGGAGCTGGGAATGAGGGTCACACGTTAAGGAAGAAGAAAGAGAAGGAAGGAGAAAAAGGACAGAAAAGATAACCATAGACATGCATACTGTAGAGAGCAACAACAACAACATAGATACAAAATAATACAAGATACAGGCAAAAAAACACAAAAAAAAACAACAAAGACAAAGAGACAGTGAGAGACTGGTGAAAAAAAAAGTGAGAAGCCGCGAGGGGATTACAACCAACTCAAAATGCCACTTCCTCTGACGCCTGCTGTTATTGGCTGGGCCTCGTCCAATTACGGAACCTGTCCAGCTACCCCTACCATGGCACTGCCTACAGGGCTCACTTCCACACTGGAGAGAGTGTGAAGCCTCACTTAAAAGACGCGCCTAGACACATACACATCCTCACTGTCTAGTGGTGAGTAATTGCACACATGCACGCGAACACTTCTACACAACAAAGCCGGATCATGCACTCGTGCGCGCGCGAGTCAGGCTACATTATCAGACATGCCCACAGACACGCACACACACACACACACACACACACACACACACACACGCACACACACACACACACACACACACATTCACTGTTTGTCTATTGGTAAGTAAGTACACACATGCACACACACATTCATTCACTGTCTATTGGTAAGTAAGTGCACACATGCACACAAAATTATTTTTCACAATAGAGTGAGATCATGCACATGCACGACATGCCCACAAAGAGAGAGAGAGAGAGAGAGAGGGATAAAGAGAGAGAGAGAGAGAGAGAGAGAGGGATAGAGAGAGAGAAGGCACAAAGCAGCATGCCATCCATGTTGGGTGTCGACTACAGTGAGCCAACTGTGAGGCGCACCTCTTGTCTTTACCAGACAGGAGTGTACACGTCTACAGACGTATCTTGATGACGTGTGGCGAGTGTGTGCGTGGATGCAATGACATTAGGGGTCTGTGTGTGTGTCTGTGGGCATCACAGTTGCCAACCCTCCCGATTTTCCCAGGAGACACCTGATTTTCATTGCCACAATTCTCTATCTAAACAATTTTTTGTATAGAGAACTGCTGTTGTTTGGAAATCCTCCCAATTTTTTAGGTTTCTAGGTTAGCAAGTATGGTGTGCATGTGTATCACTCTCCTGTAAAGGGTCACACTGATGAGCCAATACATACAGTATATTATTATACAGAATACACTTTATATAAATATACATAAAATTAAACATCTAAACCGAATCCTCAAACAGCTGTTAGACGTCGACTACGATTCCCTTTCCAAACTTCTGGAAAACATTCTGGGTCAGTTCAGTCTCTGACCCTTTTCTCCTCCTACCTGAAGGCACGGTGGAAATACGCTGAATATCTGCATAAAAAAACAGAACATTTAAAAATCCCTCACTCAACAACAACAACCCACATATCTGACATCACGCCATAATGCTACCTAATCTTTCTCACTTTACTCCGTCATATTGACCAAAAGAAGGGGGCCCGGGGGAAACATTTTAAGGGTAGATCTGATCAATATGACAACCTCCATCTTTCTGCTGTACGTGAAACGCACACATCTGAAATCTAAATTATTTTAATAAGATGTGTATTATTACAACCTTTCATCATCCTACTCAAATGCTCTGCAGTGCCTGGAGGGCTGATCCTCTCTCTCTCTCTCTCTCTCTCTCTCTCTCTCTCTCTCTCTCTCTCATCTGCATCCAGTCAATTAGACGGTCCGTCTTCTTTCATCTAATCGAATCTAACAGTCATCGAAAAGCTATTAGTGCGTCCTCGCTCCTCTCCCTCTCCATTCAGCCAGAGAACAAACACTTTGGGTTAGCATTTGCGAATGCATGCGCGTGTATGGGTTTGATGACGTGTGGCAAGTGTGTGCGCGTGTGCGTGTGGTGTAATGACGTTTGGCGTCTCTGTGTGTGTGTGTGTGTGTGTGTGTGTGTGTGTGTGTGTGTGTGTGTGTGTGTGTGTGTGTGTGTGTGTGTGTGTGTGTGTGTGTGTGTGTGTGTGTGTGTCACTCTCCTGCAAAGGGTTACACTAATGTCATGGGAGAAGTGGTAAGCAACAGATCTAAATCTGACAGGCAGATGCATTGCAACATGCTCTCACAGAGTGGGGAGCAGAAGAAGAAAAATAACAATGAGAAGCCAATGCTGCCACAGAGCAGAAAGCATTACCCTTTGACTCTATGCAAAAATAAATTCATGCTATCCCCCTTTCCATTGTTGGATGAAAGGAGGTAATGTACCCAGGAGAAGACCACAAAGTAGCTGGAATAGTGAAAAAAAGGACACTCTAGGTGTAGCAGCCATTTGTTGCCAGCTATTAAGATAGTGTATACTTTGTGATATAATCACCTGCAAACTTTCGGAATAACTAACAGCAAATATGTTGAGTGCCTGACCTTGAAATGCCCTGCAAATGCTCAAGTCCTCCATGATATAAAATAAAAAAGAAAAAAATAATAAAAAAATATAAATAATTAAAACGGAAAAGGATCTTCACTACTTGTCGTCTCACTTCCTGTTGTTCTCAACAGAATTTTTTTTTTTTTTTTTACTCGGGTTGATTCCCGTTCCATCTAATGAAGTCGCATGCTCTTAGCTCGTGCATAGCCTTTTGCTCAGGGTGACGTGTGCTCTCATTCTGTGTTATTCAAAGTAACCCATGACATCATATGGTTAGTAATGGAGGGGCAAAATGATGCATGTGCAGCAGTTGTGGGTGCGTGTTTGTGATTTGTTTATGGGGGGGGGGGGGGGGGGGGGGGGGGGGGGCAACGAGGGGGAGCTATTTCTCGACATGGCTGAAGTAAATGAAGACTGACAGTGCTAATGAAAGAAGCGAGCTGGGAGGAGGTGTGTGTGTGGGGGGGGGGGGGGGGGTTAAAGGGCAGTACAGTGGGCATTCAGGCAGGGGTCGAGTTTATGGCAACTGCGCCCCCGTCTAATATTTGTCATACAACCAATGGCCGACCTCTACCAGTATGAACGCTCCAGAAGGCATTATGGAAAACCCGTCTCATTGCTGCTGACCTTCAAGGTCTCTGGCTCGTTATCAGACGTCCTTTGTTATTCTAGATATCCAGTCTACCGTTATGCAGTAAAGTGGCCACTCGTTAAATAAATAAGGTGGAAGCCATTGGCCCTTCCAGATAACATAACATAAAAATGAAAGTCTCACAAAAAGCCAAACCTTTGAAAATTATAGAATCTTTTGAAGACGACAATTGGGAATTCAAAGCATCTCTAACTATAAATTAACTTGAGTGAGGTTATAAAGTTACAAAGACAAGAACCAAGTATTTAATAGATTTGACGATTTCCATATTGTGAGGTTGTTCACTACAGTGTGGTCCTACTCTTTTGGCAGAGTTGTTGACAGCATTTTGCCTGACAGTTGCACCTGTTACTTCCACCTGTGATGTTTTAGCACATGTCACACATCCCCTTAGGAGGCTTTGAAAAACCACCAAGTGAATATCAATGATGTGGAATAAATAAACATACAGATAGAGGGGTTAAAGGGATTGAGATTGGGGCTTGTTTTTTTTCAAATTGCTTAGACACGATTTCTGAAATTATGTCAAATTTTCTACTCTACACACAAAAACCCCAAACTACACACAACATGCAAAACATTAGACATCTCTTGCAAAAGCAAACACTTAATTGAAAACTATTTTAACGCTTTCAAAACTGTACACACGGCCCATCAAATGAATAAGCAGAAGAAGCACCAACAACAGACCAGTATGATAAATGAAAGCTACTTCTGCATTTTCAGTGTGCAGTGTACAGCAGTCTGCCCGTAAAGACTCGGCATTTCAATCAGACAAATTCATCCATCTATAAACATGTATTAACTGTGAATACAATTCAGTTTGGAATGGTTGGGTCTGCTAAGTCTTTTTAAGCTCCCCGCTGTAACATATCTGGGACAACTCTCAGAGGCAGGGAGCACGCATACGTTGATCACACTCTGGAACAGATTACCAGAGCCTTTTCCCATCACCACCTCTGATAAGCACATAATCTAATTTTGACTTCAGGGCTATGTTCCGAACCACATACTTAAATACTCTCTACTATCAACTCAATGGGTACTGTGTACTGAAACCGAAATCTAGTATAGTTGTGTCTTTTGTTTTTTTTACAAAGATTATCTTAAATTGTTAGTATACTCAGTATACATGTGAACGTGTGACCAAAACTCCCATATTGTGAAGCACTGTCTATCAACATCACTCGGGTACTCAACATTTTTCCAAATATAATATGTCATCCTGTAACTTTTTCCATAGGCCTACTCAAACTTCACATACTATGTACCGTTGGCATACTGCATACACATTATTCGTTATATTTAGTATGTTAAGGATGCAGAGTAGGCGATTCCAATCACAGCCCATGCAGGACATTTAAATACTTACCCCTTCCCTTATTGATATGAACATTAGATTGTGAACAGGTGTGTCAAGTGATTAGTGTTTGTCACAGAAGCAGAATGACTGCTTACGTCAGCAGCTCATAGACTTCAAGTTAACTCCATACAGTAGTGCACTCACATTATTCTGTATATATACACAAATACAAATTGTAAACACAAATACAAACAGAAAAACTAGTGTTTCACTCAAAACAATGTGTTTTCATCCGCACCGCAGTATGAATCATAACAGTCAAAATAAACATAGTATAACAAATATGGACTTAGGGTTAAGATTTGTGTAAACATTTAAAAATAAACAAAAAAAGACAGAAATTAGGTACGAGCTTGTGGCCTATATTTAGTGTTCAAGCTCAGATTTTTAAGAGAACAAATTATTAGTGTTTACACACATCTGGACTGAGAGTAAGCAAATGGTAAATGAGTGTGGCATTTTAAAAGGAAGTGTTTTCCAAATAAAACTCTATAGCTTTTACTAGTTTTTAAAAACGTGTCTATTGTGAAGAAATGTGGTTTTCAAAAAGAGTGTAAAGTAGATAATGTGCTTGTAGTTTTGGTGACTTGGTATGAAGAGTAGGGTATATGAGTTAATGGTTTCAGTGTACCTGTTTGTTCCTTAAGAACGAGTTTGTGTAAGCAATTAGAAAAACACTGTAATATCTACTCACAATATCTGGCCTTTCCCCTTTGGTGTTGTCACTCCTCATCATTCTGACGGCCGCCCCCACTCTAGTTATCCACCACTGCCAGAGTCCTTTAGTTGAGCAGAGAAAAGGCGACGGATAAAAATGAGTAATACAATGTACTTGAACCCCTAATTAGCTAAACGTTTTTGCTAGCGTGGGAGATGTAAGCGTGTCGGTTTCGCAAGCTGTGTTGTCTGCTTACTGTTTTGATATGAGTCCGACCAAAGGTTTAAGAACTGGTTTATCCGCAAGACAGCATTTGTCAGCATTTGATACGCTAGCTAGATGTAGGATACTACACAAAGAAATGTAAAACTAGGATTAGTCTATAGCGGTGTTTTTATTACATTAATTATATGGCACGTTGTCATGCCCATGTAAATTATATTTTGAGTAGTAGCGGCCCATTATGAAAACACAAAACCCGCTCAAACTTTCCAAGATTTGAAATACTGTAGTCTGGTTTAGCCAGCCTATCCGGAGTGTTTTTAAACAGTGCGTGCGGCCAGCCCCGCCTACTGACGTAGCTCTGGCATGTGCTCAGGTATTCAGCGGCAGGTAAAGAGGCGGCAGTTCATTAACGCTACGTCTCAATATCCATACGATACTACCATACTATAGAGTCAGCCAGAAAAATATTTATGTCCCAATACATACTATGCAGTATGCCAAAAATGCATGCAATAGTACATACTTTGGAAGTGCAGCTGGAGTAGGCTACCTACTAAAAGAAAAAGGTAGTAGTTTGCGATTTGAGATGCAGCAATGGTGTTCACATTATTGATACAATGCATACTGTACGTTATGTCACAATAACTTTCACAGTAAGTCAATCTGCTTCTCAACCCAGAACAGCACCCTCATCTCCCACCCAGTAAGTTAAATGTGTATATGCCTTCTCTTGTCCCTCTCCTTGTGGAAAAAAATTTATTTTATATAGTCAGGTTGTAAGAATGTATTCAGTATCTGAATCAACCGCTGACAATGGAAGCACCCTTGTTTGTCAATGGACCTCCTCTGGCCAGGCAACAATGCTTTGACAAGAGTGAGAGTGCCACCCAGGGCCATTCAGCAAGTAATTATGCACCTCTTTCCATTCATATGTCATAGGACCTGGACTTCTGAACAGGTGATTGTTGAGTTGAGTGAGTAGAATACACAGTCCTGTCGTAAATTTAGAGTCTCCCAGTCTGAAACCCGTTCATAAGGCATATCCAGCAGATTACTGACAGCCTCGACAGCATTCTTGGAATTTAGAAATGTACTTTCTAGTGACAATATGATGATTAACAGGTGATAGTTTTGTGTCAGTTGAACAATTATTTTTTTTCGGTGACACCTACACGGTTTTACAAAATATCTAATAAAGGGAAGTGACTGACGGAACTCAAAACAAACGTGACCAAATTCTACAAAAGCGGCCACTTTCGTAATTTTTTCTGTTTTTGGTATGTGCTCATCTTGGAGTATGGCATAATGGATATTATAACATCATTTATAACATCCTATTCTGTGTATATTGTGAAATAAAAGTCTCGAGTGATCTCTGTCCTCCCAATTCAGTCCGATTTTCTGACAGTATGTAGTTTACATGCTTAAGTATCTCATCCTTCCCGCAAATTGGCTGCCATGGCATCACGCAGCAGGTGGATGCTACACACTGGCGACTTAATTGTGAGTCTCCTTATAGTAATGTAAAGCTCTTAGGGTGACTAGAACTATATCAAGCGTAATCAATTATTATTATTATTATTATTATTATTATTATTATTATTATTATTATTATTATTAATAATAATAATAATAATATGACTGAATAGACTAAATGGTTGGAAGGTTGAGGGGCACTAATGGAAGGTTGAGGGGCACTTCTCCAGCTCCAACCCCCGACGTATGTGGCAAGGCATTCAGGCCATCAGTAACTACAAGCCCACCAACCCCTCCCCCTTCCTCCGATGTTTCCTTCCTCAATGAGCTAAACAACTTCTATGCTCGTTTTGAGAAGGACAACCAAGTACCGGCAATAAAGGCAGAGCTGACTGCTGACCACCCACCCCTAACACTCTCTCCCACTGATGTCAGAGCAGTGTTGAGCAGGATTAACGCACACAAAGCTGCAGGCCCTGATGGCATCCCTGGACGCGTGCTCAGAGCATGTGCTGGTGAGCTAGCGGGGGTCCTGACGGACTTATTCAACCTGTCCCTGGCCCAGGCTATTGTGCCGACCTGCCTCAAATCTACCTCTATTGTGCCGATACCGAAACATTCCACCCCAACTTGTCTCAACGACTACCGCCCAGTAGCACTCACCCCCATCATCACAAAGTGCTTGGAGCAACTGGTTCTGGCACATCTCAAATGCTGTCTTCCACCTACCCTGGACCCACATCAATTTGCCTACCGCAAGAACAGGAGCACAGAGGATGCAGTCTCCATTGCGCTGCACTCTGTCCTCTCACACTTGGACTATAAGGACACATACGCCAGAATGCTATTCATAGACTTTAGTTCAGCATTTAATACTGTCATCCCCTCTAAGTTGATCACCAAGCTCAAAGACCTGGGCATTGGAGCTTCCATCGGGAACTGGTTATTGGACTTCCTGACCAACAGGCCCCAGCATGTTAAATTAGACCATCACTGCTCCTCCACTCTCATGCTAAACACTGGTGTACCACAAGGCTGTGTGATGAGTCCGTTCCTCTACTCCCTATTCACTCACGACTGCAGACCTGGACATAATTCCAACACCATTGTCAAGTTTGCAGATGACACCACAGTAATTGGCCTCATCAAGAACAACGATGAGTCGGCCTATAGGGAGGAGGTGGATCGCCTGGCTGCGTGGTGCGGCGACAACAACCTCCTGCTCAACACCAAGAAGACCAAGGAGCTCATAGTGGACTTCAGGAGGAATGCTGACACTCATCCACCCATCCACATCAATGGTGCGGCAGTGGAGTGTGTGAACAGCTTCAGATTCCTGGGGATCCACATCTCACAAAACCTCACCTGGACAACCAACTGCTCCAACCTGGTCAAGAAGGCTCACCAGCGGCTCTTTTTCCTGAGGAGCCTGAGGAAAAACCACCTCTCTTCAGACATCCTGGTGAACTTCTACCGCTGCACCATCGAGAGCATCCTAACCAACTGTATTACAGTTTGGTATGGGAACTGCTCTGTCGCGGACCAGAAGGCGTTGCAGAGGGTGGTGAAAACCGCCCAGCGCATCGCTGGAGCCCCACTTCCTGCTATAAAGGACATCTACAGGAAGCGTTGTCTTAGGAGGGCCATAAACATTAGAAAAGACTCCTGCCACCCAGCACATGGACTGTTTGCCCTCCTGCCCTCTGGGAAGCGCTACAGGAGCCTACGGACCAAGACCACTAGGTTCAGGAACAGCTTCTTCCCCACAGCTGTCTCCCTGCTGAACTCTGCCCCCCATGCCCCACCCCACCCCTAACACATATACACACGGATCTGAGCACCAGGACTCTACCAAGTTATCATTGCACTACTGTAGATATGCTGTTTATAATGTAAATCATTTTCCCTGCACTACTGTACATACAGTATACTATATATTCTGTAGATTATGTAAATCATCCATTGCACTGTACTGTACTGCACTGTACATACTGTATACTTAACATTCTGTAGATAATGTAAATCACCCACTACTGTACACTACTCATATCGTAATTTATCTATACTGTTACCATAGCCTGTTCATAGACATAGATATAGACACTGCACATATGTATATCTTTTTATATCTTTTTTATCTTTTTTATATCATTTCATACTGCACTTTGTAAATTATGTTATTTAAACACTGCTAAAAGCACTTCTGGTTGAGATGCAATCTGTATTTCGTTGCTTTGTACTTGTGACATGCGCAATGACAATAAAGTTGAATCTGAATCTGAATCTGAAAAAGTCCATCACAGCAAGAGACAAGCCCATTATTTTATGGGATGAGCTCCTGGAGTTCTCCAATAGCTTTCATTCTTGTTTGCGCCCTAGCAGAAAAAGTGGCTTAGGGGGGAGATTGTTTTCTGTAGAAGGATGTTGAGGCGGGTTCACTACTAGAAGTAAATTATGGTTAATGCTCGCTGTAGCATCACTTCCCAATTAGCTCAATGTTAAACAGAATGAACAGTGTTGATGTAATTGGTGTCACTCCGTCTCAACTGTTGTGTAAAGTGAGTGTTTTTACTTTTGAAACTCACAAAAGTTTTCTGCCTCCTATTAAACATAAGCGTTGCTGTTGATTCTGTTTTTCCTCTCTTTTTTTTTCTTAGCATGCCTAGCAGGGCTGATTGCAATGCTGATTGGAGCGAGCAGAACAAAGAGGGTCTGGAAGATTAAAAAAAGCAAAGTCTCTCAGTCTTTTGTGGTTTATTAATATACCCAAGATAGGCCAATTCATTAGATATTTTTTTGTCTTAGTTGGACCAGGGAAATTAACTTTTCCACATGGTATATAGCGTGTCAGGGCTAATAATGGTTCTTAAAATGAACAACCTATGGGAGCTTTAGTTAAAAATAGGACTATCACTACTTCATCAATGATTACATAATTAGTGCTCCATGGACTACCATGAATAGGAATCTCTTTATTTCAAGAGATGAGGTCATTATGTTACAATGAACAAGGCTTATGAGGTAGAAAGAATATGAAGGGTGCAATCACTCAGTAAAAAAAAAAAATCCATCTGATCGTAAAGCCGCCAAAGCTCTTTCACATGGGGGCATCTTTTGTCTTTGCAGAGTGTAATTTCAAATAACCCAGGATCGATTTGAACCTACGCAAATATTCCTATAGGTTATTCCCTGTGAATAGGATAGGTTCCCTGTTGTTCCAAGGACAGGTTCCCTGTTAATAAGACAATGATCGTTCAAGTAGTCTCTCGCAGCTTTTAATAACGATGTAAAAGGCTGATCAATCAAGTCGCTGAGCACACTTCCAAGGTTCCAAGGTTGTCGTAGCCCACGGGTAATGAAGCAGTATTGTCAGTATCACAATGTTATAATCTCTATTTATATCTCTATAACTTTAGTTAGATACAGTGCTGTGAAAAGGTATTTTCACCACTATGTAAGAACGTCAAATAATTTCGACTAGCCTCATATAGACACAACTAAATATCAGTAAAAGAAATTCAGACTTTGCCAGGTGTTTTTCCCCTTGACACCATAGTGACCATGGTGTATATTAGCCTGAAACCCGTCAGGAGAGCTTTTGCTAGCTCCTTCCATTTCTCGGCTGTCACATACGGTTAACATCAGGACCGGGCCATTACGCACCTAAAGGTTTGTTCCAAATTAGAGCCTAGTTTCAATTAGCATCTAATTTAATCATACACACACAGGAAATGGACGCCCTTTTATAATGTCAGAAAGAAACTCATTATGTCAAAGACGTTAGATACATTTGAGATTTTGCTTATGATTATATTACTATTTTGGAATTATATTAATAGTAGTGAAATATTTGAAGTGTGCAGCAGAAGGATAGATAATAAGAAAAAAAGACTGGCCAGTATCAGACCAACTGGTTCCTATGGAAAGGATCACCTGGTACTACACCTTTGTGCCACTTCCTACTTGGTGAAGAGAGTAAATACAGTATGAGAATTTATTGCTCTCATTAGTTGTTTGTTATTTCCTGTGTAGCCCTGGTAAAAATAGCTACCAGGCCCTTACAAGCACACAGATTAGATTTAAGATTGAAGTCCCGACTCTGTGGTCAGCTAAGACCACACAATCAGTTTGGATTCTGTCCTTGTATTCCTGTGAAGGGACATGTATAGCCTTTCCTTTTCGACAGATTCTATCTGGACCCATCTGTGTGCACAAACAAAGCTTTTCTAATAATACAAAAAAGTAATTCAACAATCATTTCAAGAACAACAAGTAAACACACAAAACACGCCTATAGCTGGGGTTTTTTTGTGGAAAACATAATTGTAATATATTTTATCGTGAATCACTATTGTGTATAACTTGTATTTTTGTTTTGTTTTGTTTTATTTTTATCGTGCTCCTTAACACTATTTAATTATTTGAATATGTTAACCTACCTGGCAATTAACCTGATTCTGATACATTTTGGTCTAACATACAATAGACAAGCTCTCCACATGCAGTACAAACACAGTTTTAGATATTGTCTCATGTCTCCATATAACCAGACTGCATTTACAACTACTTATTCAAACAGAGGAGACACATAATTACACACATACACATACACACATAGCAATAATGGCTTATATTGACTAGTTCATTGTATGTGGTGCATTTCTTTTGTATATTACTACTCAATGTATTACTCAAACTCATCCTTAAAACTAGTCTTGAACTAGTTAGAACTACACTGCTTTACCTCTGAGATAAAAGTATAGTGCAACATTTGTCACATTGCAGAGTTTTAACAGTACAGCAGGTGTCATTGCAGTTCCTTTTTTACATGCAGCTGTCTCTTCATCTTCCATAACCCATATATAGGACTTTGTTGACAAGTCCCTGTTTTGAGTGACATTACATCAATGGGTAGGTATATTAAAAGGTAGGCCTGTGTTTGAAATGTGCTCCATTGCTTGTTTTTTTTTACAGTATATAGAATGCCTTAGGAGGTAGACTCTGCCTTGATGTTCGTTTGTCATGCCGATAAATACGGATTGCGTAGAAAGTGTTGGAAGTGCTCCAGCCCTCGCTGGTAAGAATAGTTGATCTGCCTTTGTTGGTGATGGTGATGGCAATTTAGAGCAAAACCCCAAACATTCAGATTTTATGGACATTTCATAAACACATTCTACATTGCATTATAAGCATTCCACATCGCTTTGTTTGCGTTTCTGAGGCGGTGCAAGTGTCAGGAACGTAACACTTTTTTCTTTCATTTAGATTACAGGGACAGTCCCCATGGAGCAATTTAGGGTTAAGTGCCTTGCTCAAGGGCATACACTAGGTGGGCTTGAACTCTTGACCTTTTGTTTACCAGGTAGCAGTTCTACCCACTGGACCACCACTTATCCCTTAATGCTTTATGATGATATGATGTGATGAATGTAGTTCATACGTCGGCTTCTGAGTGGAATGATGGTGTGAAAAACATATTAAAAATAAGATAGAGAAAGCTGTAATCGATATTCCCCAATTGGTGTGTTCTTCCTACATCTGACATGCTCTAATGGAGACTCACTTTTCAGTTTGATGGATTTTAACACCCTTGGTGTCAACGAGAGTTCATGCACCTGAAGATGCTTTTTGTGTTTCTTTCTGAGCGTGAGAAAGTTTGGCTTTTAATTTTCTAGAGAGAGAAATGTATATCTTATGTTGTGCCTCAAGAACCAGTACAATGACAAGATTAAGGACATGACATTCAACACTCTTGGCTATTGGCTTAGCCTGTTCGACAAGTTAGGGTTGGGTCAAACCCTTTTTAAGTGCGAAGTATCTGAAAACTATAAGGTTCCTTCATCAGCAGGGAGCAGTTGGTTTACAGGTGGCCGGTGAACTACATTGTCAAGCCTTCCTGCCTACAGTGACAACACATTATTTGTGTTTAACAGCTAACTTCTATAGTATGATAAACTAGAAAACCTAAATGCAATGACATTTTGTAAATCTATATTCTAAACTGTTCATTTTGAGAATTAATTTTTAATATAAATATAATTATACTGCTCCAATTAAGATATGCACATTCTTGGATCTCGAAGTCTACGCCAACACCCACAGATCTTTGCAAATCCCCATGAGCTGAGAGTTGAGTGGGACAAATACTGTATGTCTCTTGTTTGATGCTTGACAGAGAAAATGTAGACAGTTGAGATAATAGAAAGGAGGGAAGCGTGTCGAAAAGGTGAAGAGGCATAAAAAGATGGAGTTCGTAAGAAGGTTGGAGGGCAGGAAATTGGCCTGGGTTGAGACTTGAGAGGAAATAATAAGAGAGACAAATAATAGTGCACTGTGACTGACTCCGTGAGTTTCCCATGTGAACCACGAGCCAACCCACACAGCGATCCCGCTGAGCCATTCTCCATCATTTCCCCTATTGACATTCTCCCCTGCCAGGGAGGAACTGTGTACTGAGCTATTTTATACATGCCTGCTCTTGAATCGGCAATTACCACCACGAAAGGCCTCATATCTATTTTGCTTAACTTAAAACGGCCTGTGGTTATCAAGAAACAGATGTTATGTGAATATTTCAGGGGGAAAAAAACATGAGAATACAAATTATACTTTAAATTTCTTCAGCCGCAACCGTATAACATGGAAGAGATCATTTTTCCACTCTAAAAACATCCATTGTGAAAAAAGATACCCTAGGTTAGCTGTTTAAAATATGTATATATACAGTATATTTGCATGTAATACAGTAATACATGTAATACAGTCCATGTATTTTAGGATGAAGACATTGGATTGTAAAAAAATAAAGAAATAGAAAAGAAGAGATCACAATGAGCTTACAAATAATATTATTCAGTTAAAGTGACGTTTTCTTTGCCCTCCTTGCCATGGGGTATTTATGTGGGAGAAGGAAGAATAAAGATGAAAGGGAGTTCTGTTGATGGTGATCAGACACAACGACAAGGAGATGGCTGTCCAGTTTAGTGATCTCAGCCATTCTGGCACTGCTAACGCCTTCATTTTCACATAGGGATGCTGGCTGTGTCTTAATGCGTTCTGAAAAACACTGCACTTCAGGTCACTATGTCAACTTCGATATTCCAAAGGCTCTCGTCATAATTCTCCAAGACTAAAAGGCTTAATACTACAGAGAAACTAGAACAAAAAATTGTATATTTTTTTAAATAAAACAATTTAAAAATCCAAATGGCAAATGAAAGAAGAAAATGAGCATAGAGAGCATGGCCGAAATGGCATAAGAGGTGTGGACAGGGTGGAAGAGCAGAAGGGGCAAATGATGTGTCCATGATTTGCAAAACAAAACAGTTGTTTACATAGTCACATTTCCAACCTTCCAGTTAGCTACTATAACACTACGCCATAACTTTCATTTTGGAATTCAGTCATACATCCCATGGAAAAAAAAACTGCCGTCAATAAAAGCGAAAACCCTGTTGTACTGTGTTAAATAAAAGAAAAAGCAGTATGATTGTTATTTAATGGTACATTTTAGTTGTATTTTCAGTTTATCGGTGGCCACAAAAGCAACATTGTGAAATGCCATTGCAGAACATTATCTTCAATTTGGCATGTCCCTTCTCCTCATACTATTTTGAGATCCATTAGAGTTTCTTAAATGAGGTGTCAACCTGGTCCATTAGCCTAATATACACTACAGACCACACCGTGCGCTAACTAATCAGGCAATTCAGTCAGTGTCTCTGGACATGGCTATTTAACAAAAAGGAATATGAATGTACAACTCCCACTTTTTGCTCATTTGGATATTATTTGTGAATGTGTTTAACAAATCAATACAGCAACTACCACCTCACTCCACACCGCAATCTTCATGCTTAGTTTGCCTAGCTCTGACTCGTGCTTAGCCCCTACAGTGAGAAAAAAATGGCAGTTGGTCCGTTAACTCCCTGAATGACATCAAGTCAGTCTCTCAGTACTGGCTGGTTATAACAGCGTGACTGTTAGCAGGGCATAGCAACACAGCCTGGTACACCCTGACCAACTGGTCCCAATACCCCTCATTAAGACACATCTGACTGGATGCCAGTCTATGGTGGTTCTTCTGGTGAGATCACTGAAAACAAAATGTGTCAACTTGATATCAGACCAAAAATGATCTACTACTGTAACTATCAACTGTAGTTTTAAAACAGCCAGATTTTGCATTCCGCCAGCTACAGTGCCCACTACATGTATGAAAGGTGAGATTTGAGGGAGTTAAACTGGACATTGTGTTTACAAAGGTAATGAATAAAATAAACAAAAATGTACTTTTAGCAGTATAATATCACAAATCCAATATTTAAAAGTCCCTTCATGGGTGTATCAATTGCTATAAAATTAACTGTTTTGCCTTTGATGGAGTTGTGCACAGCTGTTTAACACTGACACAACCACAAAGTTCAACCAAAAAGGGAACTCTGAATTAGGTTGGCGTATAGAAAAATGACAGTCCGTTGAGCCCAAGTTAACAAATTTACATTTTCC
This sequence comes from Galaxias olidus, assembly GCA_026901105.3. NCBI lineage: Eukaryota > Metazoa > Chordata > Actinopteri > Galaxiiformes > Galaxiidae > Galaxias > Galaxias olidus. Next base: position 23,278 of record JAPMUY010005686.1, on the reverse strand, counting down.
CTATTATGAACAGAACCTATATAAGAAGATTTCAAATTAAATGTATTTGAACATAAACAGAAACATTGTCTTTCTTTGTGTTTCAAATAACCATACACTAAGCAGATATACAAAAACAATGTATACAAATAGTTTGGTGGCAGTAGGGAACCACAAGGCCGAAACGGAATACTCTGCAATACAATGCAAATACATTTGCAATTTTATGCAGTTTCATTCCATTCAAAAATAAAACATACTTGTACATCTATTCTTCTGTACAACTGTTTCCACTCAATTGTTTTACTACCATCACCTGTTTATACTAAGCCATGGAACTGTTTAACTTTTGCACACGTTGTTGCCGGGGTTAAATATTCTGTGAATGTCCTTGGACAGCACTCTCATATAGAGGTAGAGGTTGGCATCGGAGGGTCTTATGATACACAAGTTATATTTCCTTTGTCAATGTTTGTGTTATGATATATTCTGATAAAATTCTTCAAACCTGATTAGAACCTGTGGACTGTTCTCTTCCACAACATTATTTTTTAATCATTTGAAATACCCAGCTTGAGCTATTGGATCCACTTTGACCACATTTTTAACATTTCTAAAATTGTAGTGAAGTCATAATCAGTATTTGTCTTGTCCTGTCTTTCTATACACACATGCACAAACATAGTCAATTTCTGTGACCAAACTTCTCCTTTTACAATGAGCCTATTTCATAAAAGTCAAGAAGTTGAGTTACTTATAATATTATATTTTGACGACAGTTTCTCTATTACGGTTCCGTTCAAAGTTTATTTCTTTCCTTGCCTTGCGTGGTGTTATAGCACGTTTGTTGCAACATGTCAGGAAGTTTTACGCCTTTAAAGACCACAGCAGACTTCAATCCAAACAACTGAAGTGGTTAAGCAAGTGCTGACAGCTACACACTCAACAGCTTTTCAGTTTTGACACAATATGATAGAGTTTGCAAAATCTGTATTTGACTGTCAATGTACTGTGGTCAGTTGCAATGATAGCTACTGTACTAACTTACAGTAAGTTGGAAAAAAAAACATTACTCGACACATACCTATCCTGACAGTGAGATAAATTCTGATACGCAAACAATCCACCGACTCACATTCAGCAGACTGTGAAGTTGAGCACAACTTTTGGTATTTGCATTCAAACTAAAACAAACTCTACTTGGTTGTTTATCTCTTTACTAACTATAAAGTCATCTTCCATAACTGTCACCCTCATAAATCAATAGCCTTAACCATAACCTGCCAATGAAATAGAGATGTTCATGAAATAAATAAGTGCTGAATGGGTAAGGACAGTAACAGTTGGGTTTTTTTCTCTCTCACTGGACTATGCCTAAAGATACATGTAATTTCCCTCCCATAGACGTAGCCAACTTGTCTAAGTAGCAGATTAGGAAACAAAGTCGCAGCTTACCTTCCACCTCCCAAATATGAGCCTGAACCGTACCAACAGTAATCCCTGAGATGACATAAACTAGCAGCGTGAAGAGTTTCCTAAGGATTCCTAACATACAGTGAAGGAGGACAGTCTAGTATTCCAAAAGAGAAAGTGGTCCACAATCCTGAATGGTGTTCATGTTCACACATACACACACACACACACACACACACACACACACACACACACACACACACATAACACTGAAACACCACACACTGGGAGGCTCACCCAATGGTAAGGATGTGCTTCATATTAACTCTAGCCAATAGTGTGACTCAAGACACATACACACACATGCAAACACGCATTTCCCTTTTGCAAATCACAGACACATTTACACACAAACACTCACACCCTCCGTTCTCTCATTAAACAAGCCAAGCTGGCTTTGACTTGTTGTGGCAGCGGAGGCAAGTCAGGCTACATTATCAGACATGCCCACAGACACGCACACACACACACACACACACACACACACACACACACACACACACGTGCACACGCACGCACACTCCCTAGGGTTTACTGTGCCTGTAATCAGGCTAATCCCCAGCGCTGCTTATTCACTGTATTGTTTATCTAGTCGTGGCTGAACCACACCTTACAGGGTATGGCTACTCGTAAACGGCTTATCTCTGCATTAGGACCCTGCCAGAGCCCCTGTCCCAGACTCTTGGTCCTCAACTATGACAACATGGCCTTTGGGAGTTCTTACATTCGGGTAGCATCATGGCATATTAGAAAGAATGAATTTGTCTTATATTTAGTGTAGACAGGTGGAAAACTATCCATCTTTCTGCCAGTGTGTGTTGAATTTTATATTCAAATGAGGTTTTAGTATTGAACAACTGCCTGACCTTAAGACTGTCTGCACCTTTGGATCCATAACTCATAACATGCAAACCAATGTAAATGTTTTCATCTTGCCACGTGATTTTATAGTTTTAGGTATATATTGACATTTCTTTAAATGCATGTTCCTGTATGTATGTTCTCATGAATACTGTGGGAAATATTAATTGCAAGATTAGTGCATATCTAAGTGGGAAGTCACTGACCAGATATGATACGAATAAACTTTTTTATTTAAATTTTTTTAACTGACCTTTAACCAACGTCTCAACCTTTGCAACCATGGCAACCACAGGAGAAAACCAGGATGTCACAATCAACAGGAATTTAAACTCTTCATTCCACATTCAACCTTAATTAATTCTAGACGGTTAAGCCATTTTCCTCCTAACACCCTTTTTTTTATTTATCTTTTTTTTTCTTCATCTCACTTCTGATGAATTTAGTCCAAATGAGTTGAGAGTAATTGTTGCTATCCAACGGGGAGATATCTACTGTGCCCAGCCCGATTCACAATGCAGACATGTTATCAGCTCTGTTTTATGTAGGAGGCACATTTGCCTAATTTGACTTCAGCAGCAGCAAAGCCTGTCTTTTGACATCAGCGTCTCTATTCCGCTTGGAGGGAAATGGCCGCGAGGACAAGGCTGCATGAGTCTCCTTTCTCTTGGAACTGTCCCTATAATTACTTTTTATTGTACCTGGAAGACTCAGACCAAAATAATAAAAAAAATAAACGTAGAATGAAGCATGGTATGTAATGAACTTTTTCCGTGTTGAGAATGAAAGGATTCTCCGGGGGGAATTGACTGCAGCTGTGAAGGTCGCAGACATTTAAATTGAGAAAGCTGATTTGATTAAAAACTGCTATGATTCGAGAGCCGCAACCCATTCTCTAAATCTACAGCCTTGTGTGGCTCAATATCGCGGCACAAGAAAAGCTTGTCATAAACATGTATTTTTACTGAAGAATAGTTTTTTTTTTGTCCATCCAAGACCAGATCTTTGTCAAGGAAAATAAGCTTTGAGCATTGCGAACACATTACTCAACAAGGCCCAATTGTATAACTGTATAAAGCCTAGTATTTTTCTTTTAAACACACTCTTCAATGAACATCCTCATGTATTACAAAGGCTGGTAAGGTGAGAGGTCAAACAAGCTGTAAGGCACTGTACTTTTTTCTAAGGGTAGTGTGCGACACTTAAACCCGTCAGCAGTGCACACACACACACACACACACACACACACACACATGTTTGCGTAATACTTGCCTATACTTGCAAGCTCATATATGGGTGTTGTTCTTTGCCTTTGTGTGTTTTTCAAAGGATTGAGATAGAAAGCAAATACAGTGCATGCCATGGCCCGGGCAACGCGTATTTCCTATCTGCTAACGTTTTGTTTGCTCTGCGTGTGTTGCGTCACGCTAACCGCAAGCTCAATTGAGGAAAGGGGGAAAAGATGTACTTTAACGTCACACTCAGAAGCACCTGAAAGCCTTTTTTGTGCAGGTGTAATCTCGTTTTTTGTCTGAAGGATTACACGTCTGACAAAAAAAAAATCTGGAATAGTTTATTTAGTTTAGTGATAGTCTGTTGATGAAAATGTGTTTCATCACCAAGCCTACAAAAAAAAAGCTTAAAGGAGAATGAAATTCATTGTGGAATGTAATGGCACGGCAATTTCCTGAAGAACACTGCCTGCCTGGTAACAAGTCTGGCCCCTAATTGGGAGATTTATACCAGCCCCTACAATTCAAATAATAAACAGGTATACTTAGACAGGTGTGTAAATTAAAATAGTGCAAACCTGCTGATTGGAAAATGCATATGACACATGACACTTCATTTGAAGAAAACAACAGAAATAGGTTAATTCGCATGTTTTGAATATCTGATGATAGCTGTTGTACATAAATCCAGGTAAACTATTTTTTTATACTGATATCTGTAACACTGGTCCTAAAAGGTTTGATTAATATTGAAGGAGACTTGTATTGCAACATTAACACACCTGACACCACACATTCCTGGAGAGGTCACAGGATCTAACCTACACAATTATTTTGGCCCTTTTCCATCCACTGTAATACTGCCAAGGTAGATTGCACTAGTTCCAGCTCTGCAATATAACCAGCCTTATAAGGTCTCCAAGGAATTGTTTTGAGCACTTACACTTTCTCTGTGGGTCTGAGTGTAGACAGGTGGCTTCTAGCGATAGGCATGAATGGACCTTGCCTGAAACATCAAAAGCCCTTTGTCTTAAAAGAGGTAGATTGTTTGACTTTGAGACCCTGCCCTGTAGGTTCGCTGTAAGTTGGTTTGGTTATCCATGCATGGGGGAATAAAATGCAAACTTAATAATGTTGCGATAATTTGAATAGCTATAATGTTAACAGCTTAGAGACCTTATCTAGTTCATCTTGACCTCATAGGGAAAACAAACTCAAACATATTTTGTGCACGTGACTATGATGAGCAACATTCATTCCGTTTGCATTTGCCTAAAAACTGTTCAGAGACATTTTGTCTCTTAATTAGCCCTTTGACTTTCCGACATCTCATAAATCCTGTTAAGTGGCCTTTCAGTCAGAGTCTGCCTTGGGTTTTGAGCTGCATAGTAATACAGCCAGGTGTTGACGTGACCTGCGTTGAGTAGAAACCCTTTTTTTCCCATCAAAAACAACACCATGACTAGCTTCCCCTTTTAACTTACGGTCACTTTAGGTGTGAGCTGTCTAAAGGAAAAAACATAACAGTTCACAGCTCGGCACTTTTAAGAAAGTTAAGAAGCTGATAATAGTGTCTAAAGCGATCTTCATTCTGCGGGGCTACACCATGACCAAGAACAGCTGTGCTCAAAGGGAATGAGAGCAAATGCAATTGATGTGCTATTTGAGATCACACTTTGAACTTCTTATGTATGTATCAGAGTCTCAAATTCTGCCTAACAACTGATATTTTTCTGTATCTATATTTTTCTACATCTCCCTGTGCTCTTTTTCACAGCTATCACCCGTTTTACTCACATCATGTTATGATATTGCTATTTTTCTTCACATTGAATATACAGTATGTCCCCAGTAAGTGTATTCAACAATTAAAGGGGATAAATCCACTTCAGTGCCCTTGACCCCAATGCTAGAAGAGTTTTGGGCTGCATGCCACATACTGTGTTGTGGCTGATGTGGAAAATACTCAGGGGGGATGCATGCTCACCAGACCCACGACAGGCTTGATCAATGTCAAAAGACATTATGGATCAGTACAAAGAGACCACACAAACCTACAACTTGCTTTCTGTAAAGTGCTACATGGGAAAAAAAAGTAGAGTAATTTAATTTCACTTAAAAAAAAAAAAAAAATCTGCCATTGTAATATTTTCTTTCCTTTTTGTGTAAGTGAGGAAATATCTGTGATAGTTTGGATTCATGGTCAGGTTTTTCTGCAGTTTGATGCCGACAGCGTGTGGGAGCCTGGCTCCGTGTCTTCTGCCTCTGGTAAGCTGCCATAGATCCAGGGTTGGCAGAGCAAGGGTGCGGACGGGCATGGGGAGGCAGGCAGCAGTAGCAGCAGCTTTTGTTTAGACTGTCAGCCAGATCCTATAAACACGGCCTGATGAATCACTGGCTGGTTCTGAGCCAGTGAAGGGAACAACGGAATAAATCGTTTCAGTTTTTTTTATGTAGACAAGAAAAAAGAAACAAACGACAATGTAAACCCACTTTGTCAAAGGGACAAACGTCAGTTTAATCAATAGTTTTGTTAGACATTAGGCCGATGTAGGTCAGAATCCTCCATGACAAAATGATGCATATCCTTTCAGCAGAGCCAAATTGGAAACCACAGGCTCACAAAAAATGATTTATTGGATATGGCCCCAAATATGTATTTTTTATGAGTCTAAAATGCCCCTGCCACTTCACTGCATTAAATTACGATAATGTCTGCAGCAATAGGACATCCAGTGGATTACCAATTTGCTAATCTATGTTATTGGTTTCCAGTCAAAGTAACAAAGAGCAATTACTCTCTATCCAGAAACCAGATAACTCTACTAGTTCAAATGAGTTGACTCACCCTCGGCACTGCAAAAGACTCAGTAAAAGTTCTCACTTGAGGTTTTGTTTTCCATTTCTATTGCCACTCTCTGGCTTACGTAACGGCCCACTCGTCTGCCTTTTAGAGATGTAAGCCTAAAAGACTGGATTGATGCATTTGGGAGTTTTTCTTCTACCGCCATTAGTGGACTAAAAAGCTTCATCCTCATAGGAATATGCAACAGCTTTTTTTTAAGATACATCTCAGATACAGGGCTTGTTAGCGATTGATAAAATGAATAATCAGGCAATCTGGACAACCTTAACTCCAATAAAATGTTATTTAAAAAAACGTTTTAACACTAGTATTTTGGTCAGTCACAAATGTGTAATCCTAAGAGAGATAGTACATTCATTAGAGATAATACAAATATTTCATAGCAGGGTTCCACCCAGAAGTATACAGTTCACATGCTGTCACACACTGAAAAAGGTCTACAGCCTAACCCTGTCACACCCGACTGTATTACCATAGCGCCATCTTATGGTACAATATAACTTGGCTGCAAATAACAAGAAAATTTCCACCGTCCAGGTATTTAGAAAACTGAATAGAAATTTGAATCATTCTTTACTTACATAGACGGAAAAAAACATACTAGCCCCCTTCCTTAAAGATAAAGATTAAATGACACACATTTTTTTATATCTTGAATATAATTTTCTTTATTCCAGCAAAAGGATGTGAGCAGCCACTTAGCTACAGCAAGTGTGTAACAATTACTCCAGTAATAGTTCATAGAAATGAATTAACCTAAAAACATATGAATCATACCTCATTCAGTCAGAATACATGCTATGCAGGAAAAGCATAACATTCTTCCAGTGCCAAGTTTATGATAGAAAGATTGATTACAAACCTTTTTAAAATTATCAAAAAGACAGATACATCGGAATTAAGGACAGATCAGACGGAACAGCAAATACAACTAAAATAACATAACGGGAAAAAACTAAAAGAGAGACACAAATAAGACGTTAACAGACGTACCAGGTTGGAAAACCCTTGTTATATACATTAGAAACACGTCTCTAAAAAAACACGCATTGGTCATCAACTGTCACAAAGAATAATTATTACTTCTCAAGAATCTTCCTGAAATCTATCCAGTGTGGTCAGCTTAAGATATATGTTAAGTAGTTTCACTTTCACTCACTGACCAAAACAAACAAAAATTGCATTACTGAAATACAGTACCATGATTGTGTCATTACAAAACCATGTATCATTTTGGAGATGTATGGTCACACTCCTAATAAAACCCACCATCAGATGACGTCCCTATTCAAACCATGTATCATTTTGGAGATGTATGGTCACACTCCTAATAAAACCCACCATCAGATGACGTCCCTATTCAAACCATGTATCATTTTGGAGATGTATGGTCACACTCCTAATAAAACCCACCATCAGATGACGTCCCTATTCAAAGTTGAGCCAGATGTTTGAAAAGTCTATGGATGCAGTGCTAAAGAAGATGCCCTCTTAGTGCTATATAGGCCCGTTTTGGCCTGCCTGCCTCACCTGTACTTGTACTGCAAGTACTCCACAGACGTGGCAATTGTAGAAACAGGACAGAATTAATTCTGAAGTTAAAAGATACATATTTTTAGTGCTTTAGTACCATAGTGTTTCGGTTCATTTGGAACTATTCTAGACATCATGTTTGAAATTTGAAATCCAATTGAAATGCAGCTGAATTGAAATGAGTCTTTGATATTGTTTTGATAGATTGGACCGAATACAGCATTAAAAACATGAATTCCTACCCGTACAGTGCCCATTTCTGATAAGGTCAGTGGGCTCACAAAATGTTACACAGGATTACACCTCTTTCTTGTCTGTGATTATTCAAGTTCTATAAAACAAAACAAAACAAAACATAAAGCTGCTCTTTATACCGATCCTAAGATTAACATTTGATCATTTCTTTTAATTAAACAGTAGTTATTGCTACAGTAAGACGAATTAACAAACAAACAAACAATAAAGTAGTATTTACCAATTGAGTGTAACAATTCCTTTTTGGCCGACAACAGTGAGGTCACCAAAACACGTCCAGTACAATGTCACAAAATGCTCCTCAGTCGTCAAGGGTACCAAGGCGGTCAACAGGTGAAAAGGTCATAGGTGAAAGATCAGGCCCTGAAGCTCCAGCTTCTCTGGAAAGGCTGGAAAGGCTTCTTGAGGGTGAGGAACATGAGTTGAGGTTTGAGTCGTGGTGGTTTTTCCGGTAGAACGGCAGCCTCACTCTCCGCAGTAGGGAAACGCCTTCGGTAGATCTCTGGGTAGGACTTCTGAAACTGGGGAGTGGAAATATGAAATCAACTTCATGTCCGAATGACTATGAACTATAAAGGAACAGGATTGGTATGTGTAGCTGGCCTGATTAAGTCAAACAAAAAGTAACAACTCACTTTGAAGAAGAGCAATTATTCTTATTTCAGTACTCACACTAGATCCCATACTTGCATTACCTTAGTTATTTACACGCATTTATCCAGATAGTCCAAAACACAAATGTACAAATAATTAGGACAAACAAAACAAGCTTATTACTATAATAAAAAGTAACATCAAACAGCATAAATTTACTCAGGAAGAATTGCAATCCTCCAAAAAATACAAATCAGAAGACAAGATGTGTGTCTATCCCTATCATAAATAACCAGTTGAAGGGTAATAGTAACATCACTAAAATGCTAAGTGGAGACCAAAAATAACCGCTTTTCGGATCTGCAGTCAGAATTGCTCGCTGTCCAATCATCCTTCAAATCATTTTCTGTCAACTGATATGGGTGTTAACCCCAGTGACCTATTACCATCGTATAGTCAACTCCAAAACACACACACGCACGCACGCACGCACGCACGCACTCACTCACACCCAAACGCACAGACTCACAAGTCCACACGCAAGCAAGCACAAACGTGCATAACTACACGTAGTCACACAACACACTCACACTCACACTCACACCCTTCCCGTCCCACCTGTTTGAGTCTCTTCCTCTTGTCCTTGGAGGAGAGCTCACGGTCGGCGATGAGGCCCTCCAGAAGCTCCTGAAGTGGCCCCTGGGAGCCCGAGACCCTCTGCTCCTCAAACTCAGCCCTGCTGATCTGCTTACAGAAGGCAGGCGAGGCCGCTGTGGAGCAGTCCGCTTCAGAACCTGAATACTTTATCTGGTGGGGAAGAGACGCAATATACAGCTGTGAACGGGAAGAAAAAAAAAAACACACACTCAAGAGCAATACCGAGGGCTGCAGAGGATTAGTTCAACATGGTGTGGTATTACCAGTGGTTAGTGAAGAGGTGTGGAGTGGTATTACTGGGTCTATTTCTGTCTGCACGCACTGACCTGCGACCTGCGGAGGTGGGAGAGGTGGTCGTCCACGTGGCGGTGCAGACTGGAGGGCACGCGCAGCACGGCGTCGTGCTGCTCCATCATGAAGGTCACCAGCCTGGTGGCCAGCAGCTCGTCCAGGTCCACCTCCTCCGCCGAACCCAGGATGCAGCGCGAGAACGTCTGCACCATCTGGTTGAGCAAACCAAAGGGGGGGGGAGAGAGGGCTGTGAGACTGGAGTAAAAGCAGCTTTTCTCATATTTATACTGTCAGTGTTGGCAGTCTGTCTGTAGGCGTGCGCGTACCTGTGTTTTTCTCCATGGTGCAGTGTGAAAAGAAACTGCCGGCTGAACAGCCATGCGCGTGCGTGCGTGCGTGCGTGCGTGTGCGTGTGGTTTCAGTGCGCCTTTACCAGCGTGCGGGTGGCGATGGCGTCGTTGAGCGGCGGCAGGGCGGGGTTGCTGACGACGCGAGCCATCAGACGTAGCAGCAGCTGGAGACGGCGACGGTTGGCCGGGGGGAGGAGCAGACAGCAGACCTGGAGGGCCTCTGAGGCCACCTCCTCTCTCTGGAGCAGACCTAGACAGGGGAGGCAGAGGAATGGCGTTAGAAAGATGGTTATCGTGTTGGGCTTTGGCTGGGGAGGGTTTCAAATGCAACCTCTAGCAGCTTAAGTAGACCTAGACAGGGGAGACAGGGGAATGGGGCTAGAAGGTTTTGGGATTTGGCAAGGGAGGGTTTCAAATGCAACCTCTAACAGCTTAAGTAGACATACACAGGGGAAGAGAGGGGGCGATATAGTTAGACACATGATTATATTATGGGGCTTCGGAGGGGGCGACAGCACACCAGGAGGGCTTTGAATGTAACCTCTAATTTAAGGGGAGACAGGGGGTGAGAGGGAGGTACCTGAAAAGTAAAGGTCAGATTCAGAGAGAAACAAGGACATAGAGCTAGAGTCTGAGTGGGCACTAGGAGGGGGGAGAGAGGAGACCAGACACATGGTGAGGGGGCAGGGTTGGAAACCTGAGAGGAATGACAATCAGGCACAAAAAAGATAAAGGCGGCCGCATAAATGTGCACGCAGAGATGGGACACACCTGTTAAGAGATACGCATGCTTGTGTACACACAAAACGCACGTAACCTACCACAACGTAGTCAACTCAAAAGGTTAGCAATGAACGATGATCTCTGAGACTGAGGGAAGTCTAAATGTAGTTGTTCTCTCGTTTTGGGATATTAGTCTGCGTAGACTGATTCACACAGCACTCACTGAGGATGTTGACAAAGACTTCGTAGAGGTGGAAGGTGAGTAGTGGCTCTTTGAGCCTCTGGAAGTACTCGGCTACCGTCTTCAGGACGTCCCTCTCAAAGCCCGGGTACATGGGCTGATTGGCCTCGCCGCCGTTGGGCCCTGGGAGGAAAGACAACAGAGATCCCTCAACAGGACAGCACGCAAAACGTTGACTTCTATGTAGTGCAGCGAATAGGCACTGTACTGTGATTCCATCAAAATATGACTTACAAATGAAAAGAAATAATAAAGATTAGGACACACACTGCAAACAAATGTAATCTCAGCAAGATCAAATATCTTGTATCAAGCCGATATATCTAAGATTTCTTATTATTAGATTAGATATTATAAGGTTTGTGAATGTTGGAAAATTTATCTAAACAAGATATCTTGTTAAGTGAAATTATTTTACCCCATTGGCAAATTAATTTGCTTAATCCAAGTTAATTTTACTTAAATCTAAGTACATTTTTACTTATTTTGGGATACCCATTTTTTGCAGTGCACCTTTGCAGTTTTGATAACAAACAGCCTATACTAGGCAGAGGTAATTTGCATGTGAGGAAATTGTTTATCTTTTGAGAGCGGAAACGCACACACTTACATACTGGTTGTTGTGGGATTAGCCCATTAAAAAAATATATATAAACAACTGACATATTAATACTGAAAAACATCACAAACCAAGAAACGAACAGCTGCAAAATACACTAACAAGAGTTGGACGTTTGAGCATCCATAAACTAAGATCCCGGCAGAGCAAGTGTTAGCAGCTGCCTGCAGCTCAATCCTTTTTAGTCCGCTGGGTCTCTGTTAAGAGAGCTCAGTGTTTAGAGAGCTAATTAGAGTTGTGTCAAGCATACTGCCTAGCAGATGCCGGATGTTATAATGAGAAAGCTGGGATTGCAACTGTTTATCATCACCAATGAGGTTATTTTTTTATATACTCACAGTTAGCTAGGCACTTCATCGCCGATAACACCCAATAGGGCATGTCTTCTGTTAGAGTGGAGGAACAAAGACGGGGTCAATCAACGCATCATTTATTATCTGGTCAATTACTTAGTTTAATTATATTTACAGTGTAATCTTTTTAAGTGTTAGTACTTAAAAGTACCTTAGATTATTAAATGACTTTAGACGGTAGAGTACAAATTATACAAATACAACACATCTAAACTATTTATACAAACACATTTACCACAGATATGATACCTTTTCAAAGTTAGACTACCTGCTTTGTTTTTCAGAACGACAATTCCCGTTTTGTTGACACTGAACACATTGTGAACGACGTGCTTGGCATTCACATGTCTGGAGTCCAACACCCCTTCCATTGTTTTCAAACCCAGGACTTTCTGCAAACTGTAACAGAAAAGAGCTTACGTTTCAATCGCTAAGACTCGAGAAAAGGACTTATACTTAAGTTCAGAAAAGCTGCGAAGATTTTTATTAGGATGTGTTATAAGTGAGATTTTCCAATTTAGAGATTGGTCAAATGAGTCAGTGACTAGCACAAACTCTTTAACACATTGCATTAAAAAAGAAATAATAAAAAATTATATTATGTATACAAAAATGTGTGTGTGTGTGTGTGTGTGTGTATGTGTGTGTGTGTGTGTGTGTGTGTATATATATATATATATATATATATATATATATATATATATAATATAAATATATATATTTACAGAGAGTTACAGTTTTAAAAATAGCTTTTGCCCTTATTTATGGCTAAAACTAAAACAGAAAGAGGACACATACTGTGCTATAGTCATGGACTTCCAGACGTGGTCCACTTGCTTAGGGGTGATCTCCCTCCGGCGGACAAGCTTACACTCATTGACCTCTCCAATGGCTATGCTGTGCCTCTTGTTCCACGATTCAGAGTTCTAGCAAAAGGAAAACAAAACAAAAAATACAAACTGATGATGATAAAATTATGTTTTTTTTTTTTTTTTGTAAGTCATTAAAAACCTTACTTGTACATTATGAAGGCATGCAGGGAAAACTCAAGGAATAATAACAATATCAGTGCCTTCCCATTCCCAAAGCTAAGACATTCCACAGACCCAACCTTCCTTCGCTTTTTTTTGTATACCAGTCCTAGAATCAAATAGATATATTGCTTCTTCTCATTTCTGCATTTAAAAAGTCTTCCTCTGCGTGCTCACCAGAACCAGAGGCTTCATGCGCATGTTTTCCTTCTGTGGCAGCTCCTCATAGTCGTCCCATCGGATCAGTCTGGGCAGGTCCCCGCTGTCAATCACCAGGGGCCTCTGAGGCAGTGGTTTCAGGGGAGAGGTAGGAGGGAACCTAAAGAGCAGCGCATGGAAGCAACATTAGGTCACAATTTGGCTCTCCACTTCAGACAACTTTTACATAGAGTCACTATCCATCAATGTTCTAATGTATTGGTTGAGTTAGGGTTTGGCGAGAGACACGATGCCAACAATTGGTCACACTACAGTAAATCTATCGATGGCAATTACAAAGTTGAGTAGGTATCAAACTGCCTCTGTGCTTATCTCTGATGCAACAATGTGACAAAATAAAAACATAAAAGCCGTGGAACTCACAGAGACCACCTCACGGGATTAAGTAAGCCCTTCTGAATTCAAAACACACATTCTGCTCCAACAACAAAAGACAACCATAATGTCTATCTATCATCTACCTATGAGTGTCTCCTGAGCATTCTCATGAACACGTGTTGTGTGACTGACCTATACAGCTGGCCGTTGTCCTCAAAGTCCTCCTTTCCATAGCGTCCCTTGATGTCCTCGATCACATGGTTCTTCATGAACTTCCTGAGGAGCTGCAGGGTCTGGTAGCGCGTCACCTCCGGCCCAAAGTTGTGGTTCCGACGCAGCAACTCGTGCAGCCAATCGACGGCCTCGGTTCCGTTGAAGCTGTTGTCGTAGCTACGGAAGTGAGCCCAGTGTCGTTTCAGGGGCATACCTCCTCTGAACAGTTTGATGGTTTCATTCCACTGTCGGAAAAAGGAGAACCGGTAGACATGATGCATCTAACGTGTTTAGAAATCACATTATTCAATAAATTAACCAGTTGGGGATTTAATGGATCGAGATAATAGACTCTCAGTCACGTAGTGTGCAGTCAACTTGACTGTTACTACTAAGCCAAAGGCCGCCAATTCGCCAAACGGTATTACAACGGTGATTTTTCAGCCACTCGAGCCAATAGGCAGAAACCATGGCTGGTTAAAAGTACTGACACAATGCAAGTCTCTCCCAGAGGTTTTTCATGGCATGTTTACACCGTAAAGCAGGCTACTTAGCTTTGGTGTTTTTCTTATATCTGACGGTTTTACTAGATGGTAAACTGATTTTCACTGCAGGCATGGCTGCTGGATATATTAATTTCACCAAAGAAAAACTTATTTTAAATTTCTCACAACTTATTTTTTCTTTCAGTTATGTTTTGTCAATAGGGACATGGCAGTGTATTTTACAATAAAGTACAATCCAATCCAAGAATAGTCTATTTTTTCTAAATGACATGCTTAGTTGACCTTGACTTAGCCCATAGTAACAATTAGGCTGGTAACTGTGATTTACCTGCCTATGGGTTGTTAAAAACATAAGACCAAGAAGGCAATCTTTAGATAAAAGCCTGCATCAATCGATCACAAAACAAAAATACTCAACCAGACCAAAAACCTTAATTTCGAATACACACCAAATATTTGTATACATTTTTGGTGTGCACACTATCTTTCTACTATTCTCTGGTCTAGTTATTGCCTTATCTCATGCATGTGCTATATCAATTCCCAGCTGGATGCTTATCTTACTTGCCATCGCCTGGACCAACCAATTAAAATGCAACAAGACAGCCAATAGAAACATACTAGCATAAAAAAAGAAAAACTATCTTAAGACGGACAGTGCATTTAATTTTGACGCAAAATATTGAGAACGCATAACACAAAGAAAGCCTAAAAAAGCAGGCAGCTAAAAAAGCCAGTTGGTTCTTGCATAGACAATGACTGACATTCCTCAGCATCCTTTCATTCACCCAGCTTCAATTGGGAGGGGGTATGCCTGAACTGGGGTCGAGAAACTGACATGAAAAAACGACTTGGCTAACTTGATAACTTGTTCCTAGATAGACGAAACTCGGACGAAGGCAGCAAATATGCCGTTTATGCTGAGAAAAAGCACGTATGCACTTGCTCGTATACATGGCTTGAATGAGCTTCGACCAGGGTGAAAAGTTTGCAAACTTTAGCTAGCCAGTTAGCTGACGAGACATAACTCACCAACTTCGTTGCCCTGTACGGCCCTGGTCCGATCATTTTACCATCCATCTTGGTCCCAATAGCAGCATTCGTAGACAAATAATAAGGATTATATGTAAATATAGCTACCGTTTCGACCAAAGACAGGATATGCCATTCATCGTCAGCCTAGCAGCTAGTCAGTACGAACCTACCCTCACGTTTCTTCTCGTTTCTCAATGCCCTGACAACAAACTTTGAATCTCGAGGCGTCTCGAAGTAGCAACGCGATTGGATATGTGACTGGTCACATGCTTACTCCGTCTGACGTTTGGAACCGCCCCCTTTTCAGTTAGTTGACAGCAACATAGTTTCTTCATCCCTGTCTGGTGTCTCCATCAGTTTAACTGTTGAAGTTTGTAAATTGTATCTATACAATGTAACAATGTGGTAGTAGTAAACAAGGATGCAGATATTGACAATATGTAGGCCTACATTTACTGGAATAATACATCATACCGGCATGTCGTAAAGATGGTTGTACTTTGAATACAGCTTAATCCACGTTATTTTTTTATACAGATCGATCGTGCTCGATTTTCTTTTACATTTTAGAAGAATGGTATAATCGCTTCAGGCTTTAGAAGGCATGCGCAGTTGTCAAAGAACACTACAAGGCAATGGTTCTGACTACAGGAACGTACCGGTAACAACTCACACAAACTGATCAGATGGAAAGAGCTCCGTGATAATTGCTGGTAAATTTTAAAGTACACTTAAGTCTAAAAATAAGTTCACAGATTCACAGTGAGTCACATCAATAATTTATTAGATCATATAAAAACCTTTTTACAGCATTGAATGTTTTAGTCTCTTTAAAATACACAGTATTTGTTATTGACTGCAGACGTAAAAACTTAGCTTTTCATTCAGACGTTGCGTTCTCATTCACCACGGGCACATGAAAAAAACTGAGAATGTCAATTCATTGTCGGCTCATTCAACAACATTCAAAAGCATAATCGGCCCTAACTCACTGAACATTCTCTCTTAACACAATCTTTTTTAAAACATTAAGATTTTAAGTGAGCGTCATTAGATTAACAATTAAATAAAACATGCAGTAAAGTGTATTTCCATAATATACATTAGTCTTAAAAGTGTGTTTGCCTTAATGACAAATCAGGTAAATACAGGGATCTCTTTGTAGCCTATGGAAAACATCTACTTTGAAAAGGCTGACAGACTACCAGGGCTTCAGGCTCTGCCAAAGCAGAATTGAAATGCCATTCATATGCCCTGTTCCCTATACAACAAAGTCAAGACACTTAAGTCTTCACAATTGCCTGCGGACTATATAACAGTAAACATAGCCTGGAGTCATGCATTACGTACAAAACCGCATTAAATAAATGAGTTGCCTTCACAGTTTTGTTGTTTTAAACCGACTTTGGGAACAGAGTTGGCTATCATCGCCTCCAAAAACTACTTGATGAAAACTTAGGACTTGTGAATCTTTTGTAGCGTGCAGTGATTTCACTGTAGCTGTGACACATATATAAAAAATATAGAGAGGAGCACATTTCACAGAAAACAAATCAGACATGGCTGTACAAAAAGAAGAAAGGGGACTCAAATGTGATAAAGTACTGTGCATTTAAACAATGGAGTTCTATCAACTGAGACCTTTTGCGGGAAGTTGTGACAACCTTTAGTCTTTCTTTTTGTAAACTCCGTTGTTGTTAACTCCGTTTGCGGCCCCGTTGGCGTAGTGAAAGCCGTTACCGTTTTGAAGAGCCTTGTCAGTCTGCGGGACCCTGGGGAGCCTCTTGCCCTTTACGTAGGCATGGAACCAGAAGTTAAGGAACAGAGCCAGGAAGACCAGTCCATAAATGCCAATGACGTAGATGAAGACTGGGAACTGGTAGGGGCAGTCCAGGAAAAAGTACTGGCTGATATGAACGGACACCATTAAAAACTGAACCTAGAAGGCAGGCGAGAGAGAGACAGAAAGATTTAAAGTACAATTTGTAAACAAATTATTACATTAAAATGGTAAAAAAAAAAAATATATAATAAATAATAATAATGTTTCAGATTGTCATGTCAGAACCACTATGCTGATATTTAATATTTATTTAAATAATACAAGTATTACATTTTACATACCAGCTGCATGGTAGTCATGTACTTTTTCCACCACAGATATTTCTGGTAGGCAGGTCCAAGAGCTGACAGAGCGTAGTAGGAGTACATCACCACATGAATAGCACAGTTGAGCATGGCGTGGAAGGTTCCCATGCCCCCAGCAGAGAACTTGACCCCAAACCACCAGGTGAAGGGCATGATAGAGTGATGGTAAACGTGGAGGAAGGTCACCTGGCTGCTCTTCTTACGCAGGACAAAGAAGACCTGGAACAAAAAGAAGGTTGGGTCTGTCAGTCAGAACTTCAGCCATCAAAGAAGTGCATTAAGATTATGAGAGTAAGAGATTCCTATAGTCACAGCAGGACAGTTAGTTAAAGTACTTACAGTGTCCAACATCTCAATGAACTTTGAGAAGTAGTACAGCCAGCAGGTCCATGCCATCTGAAATGATCAAAACAATCCATAATTAGCATTAAACTGGTGTTTATTATAAAGAGAAAATTGAGATTCAAGATTTTGCCTTTAAAAAAAAACTTAATCAAATGTGGTACTTACCCTTAGGCCCATAGGAGATTCGTAGTCTACAAGGTCACAGCGGTAGGAGTAACCAGTGGCCCACCCTGACACAAGATACTGCAAAAAAAAAAATATATATATAATTAAAACACATTAGAGGAAAGATGCATTGCATTACCAAACATTGCTTCTAGGAAATTGCTCGAGGTGCCATGGTACAAATAACCAGCAGAGGGAGCCAGTGTCTAAAATACCTGCCGTTTAAACCCAACTTCGTTTTACTTTCGTCATGGTAACCAAAGGAAAGCACGATACATTTTAACAGTCAAGCTGAGAGTTGAGTAATTCATAATTTCTTAAGAATATTACGATTGAACCTGTCAGGGCTACACAACCGCTGAGGTTTAGTACAAGGTGTGGCGCAAGGTTGGGCTCCAACAATCTAATTAGCTTAATCTTCTGGTTTAGATGATAACCCACCTCATAGATCATGTACAAAGAGAAGGCCACTATGCTGAAGTTGTAGACAATCATGGCGTTTTTGAGCTGGAAGGGTTTGCGGTTCTCCATGAGCCTGGGTCCCAACGTTGTGACAAAGTAAATGTACGTAGCAATGATGATGGTCTGGGAGACTGGAGATTCCATCAAGGGCCAGTCTGCAACTCTAGGGTCTGCAAATATATGCAGGGGAAAATATAAATTTGCAACAATCTAAGGCCCACTGAAAAACCAACCTTGGTAGTACCATGGGAGCTGCGGGCACAATTTGTTGCACACAGGGGCTGTTGACTTACCTGCCCTTTTAAGTGCCTCTTCATAGAGCGAGACTGCTCGGGATTTTATCGAGTCAAAGGCCATTTTCAGTGGGGAAAAAAAGGCTACCTCCTATAAAAAGAAAATTTGAAAATGCTGTAAGAATGGAAAGAATTGTAAAAATACACATACATTGACCCACACCTGCCATGCTTGGAATCGCAAATATAAAATATTTAACTTGACATCGCCGTCCACAAAGTATAGGGGGTAGTTAAGAGATACTTCCCTATTGGCCGTTTTACAAAAACGAAGTAGGCCTGGCTATATTGAAAATCTCAACCCCTAAGAAAGTTATTGTCGCAATAGGAATGCAATTAGCCGCAATACTTATACAAATATTTGGAGGAAAAAAAAAGTTAGACAACTGGACTACCAACGCCACTTTAAACACAAAATCCATCAAGTCTTGTCACATGAGTGGTACGTGTTCAATGTTGCCTGGCATGTCTGTCAAGAAGCCAGACCTTTCAAATGTCACTCTACAATTAAGTCTAGTAATTTCGATGTTTAAACGGATATAAACCGACTACCTCGCCCAGTAGGCTATAGCGCATCCATCAATTACAAGTTCCCTGTAGCCTATCCACAAATGAGAAAATGAGTTGTGCCTGTTCTAAACCAATTTGTTACATAGACCTAAAATTTAAAATGTAAGCAGCTACGAAATCCATTAATAGCAGATTGGCTTTATTCTTAACCCACGGTTAATTCAGCCATCAAGGTTGAGTATCCTAAATGTTCCCAAACCTGTGAGGACGATGGTAGAATCCTGTCTTCTTTCTTCTCACCTGCCGCTGACTAATTCTTGAATGGTTTGCTTAAAGCTGTGCTGAATTTTAATTTGTAACTACCGAAATACGGAGGTCCCTCCCACGAACGTCTAGCCTCGCCCTGCAGGGTGGGACCGGATAAAGTTTCTGGGCTACTACAGGTACCGAAACTATACGCCGATATGCTCTGTCGCCTGTGAAAAGATTCTATACAGGCTACTCAAGCATAAGTAATTCTATGAATGAAACATTTTGTTATATGATGTTGATATTGTGATTAACAATTAGGCTACTAAGCCTGCTGGTACATTTGGCTTTTTCGAAAGAACAATCATTAAGAGACCCCCTCAAACATTTAATGTCGTATAAAGTTATTCATTTTACTTGTGAGGATTACTATAATAGCAACTTAATTTAATATTAATTAGAATTTTTATTTTTTACTTGATCTGAACTGAATTTTTCTTTGTTTTTATGGTTTTGTTTGTTATAGTGTATGTATTTCATTACTTGATTTCTAATTTTGTATTTTTGTTTTTTTATATGGTTTGATGGCCAAACTATGATACTACAATATCCATTCCATAGACCTGCATGTACCTCTGGTAGGTCCTCTGCACCCAGGTCTCTTAACTATTTGAGCTGTGTTAGCATTTCAACCCAAGTTTCGTGGGTGGACCACATTTGGGTTGGTAGAGACTAAACAGAAATTAGCCTCATCCCCCTATCACTGCACACTAGATGGTTCAAAAATACCATCTGTGGTGGGTGGATTTCTTTTCCTAAGGATATCCTATCGTTCTATACTTTTACTTAATGTTCCTTTTTGTCTGCTTTCATACCTTTCCAGAGAAGCTGAGGTGCTGTTCCCGCCAGCCTGACAGTAAACGTCCTATATAAAAAAGGTAAATTATGTGGTTGGGTTTGAGAATGTAGGAAGCCATGAGGTCACAGCGTTTTTAGTGGGGGTTGAGGTATGTGATTCAGTAAAAGTCATGATGAGGGAAGGGTTGTGAATGTGGAAGGTATGAATCTTGGTAGTTAAACTATGTGCATTCTAGATTGAGAGTGATGTCAAATTAAGGGAAATAAAAAAAGATCTATAATGCTACAACAAAGTCAATTGTGCCCTTTAATAAAGTCTTTTTTTTATCTGAAATTAAATTAAATCAGGACAGCTGCTGTGGATACAGCCGAGATAGAACCATAACAAATAACCAAAAGTGTGTCTGTACTGAGTACACAGGAATATCCAGAAAGAATGTTAGAATGTTTCTGTTATGGCTCATGAACGTGTTCCAGTCTGCGGAAGTAAACAATGATGTCCTCATTTCAGAGTTATTCATGTGGAGTATTATAGCATAGTGACAGAAAAGCAACCTGGTAGTGTAATGATTTAACTACACCGGTGGAAAGATCCATCCTCATTCTTCACCAATGAAACAGACATTCCTGAGACTTCAGTTCTAGGAGTGTCAAATGGAATTCAACAACTTACTTATTGCATAAGCCAACAAAAATCTTTTATTCTTAATATATATTGTTATTATGTTTTTTTTTACACATACTGCATGTTTAATGTATTTGTATATTTTGTTTGTGTTACACGATTTTGTTACGAAATTACAAGAAATCAAATTACAATAAATTCACATTGTATTTTTTATGTATTTCTGTTCAGTTTTTCACATTTAAATCGACAAGAGGGTTTACAGACTCACCTGCCAAAATGAACAAAACTTTACAAATATATTATTTCATTATTAAGAGATTACTTGGTACATTTTGGAATTTTTTTCAGAACTATATCTTGAAAAAAGCTATTTCGCCCCAGAAAGACAAATACCCTATACAAACTATCATTATATGAGCATAAGCTGTTTTTTATACAAATTAGAAAAAAGCTTTTCTCCTGTTGAAAACTCTCGCAGGGGATGGTAATAGCATAAAGTTGTAATTGGAAAATTCAAGACTTAACAGGGAGACCCAGTTATATGCCATTACAAACAAAGACGTGGGAAGACAATTTTGAGATATACAATACGGATGTTTTCAGCACTGCATCATGTTTTACAGGCTTTTGCACAAATAACTAACTTAGTTGATCACTTCTGTCGAAGAAGTCACGTTCCAATGCCAACATATTCAAGGCCCTCACTCTATGGATTAAACACCGAACAGTGAAGGAGTTGTGTGCCAAATAAGGTACACGTCATGGACACACCCTTTCATTCACTCACCTGACCAGTTTAACAAGACCATGGTGCAGAGTAGGATTGGTGTAACACAATCTCTCTTGTCAAACTCATACATTTGCATTTACAGGAAATTGTAACAAAAACAAAGAATTCCCTTCTTGGACACAATCATCAATCAGCTCCTTATCTCATTTATCATTTGTTTAGAAATCCTACTTGTTTAAAAAGTCAGAAGCAATGTGTTTGCATGTTACAGGTTACCATGGTACCATGGTTACTAGTAATAATTGACAGTATCATCAAATAAAACAAGATTAGTCTGTTGAAGCTCCTCTGTCACCTGAAATATATGACTACCTGTGCTGTTGAGGCGAGAAGTTTTCATTCGTTCACAAACCGTACTTGTTTGAACAGTGTCGTAGTCAACGTGTTTGCTTTGATAACACAAGTTGACCTTTCCCCTCTTTATGTATGAGGTGTAGTCCTACTTGTTTTGACAATAGTCCCCTTTTGCAAGCTTTTCCTGACTCACCTTAAACCAAGATGAGAAGGTGTGACCTGAGTCTATCCCAGGAATATCATTGCACATTGAAGCAACCATCTGATTGGCATTGAGCTCCTTCAATGTGCCATTTACTGATCTCACAATGACAGAATCCGCCCCCTTTTTTTCCCCCCTCTCTCTCTCTCTCTCTCTCTCTCTCTCTCTCTCTCTCTCTCTCTCTCTCTCTCTCTCTCTCTCTCTCTCTCTCTCTCTCTCTCTCTCTCTCTCTCTCTCTCTCTCTCTCTCTCTCTCTCTCTCTCTCTCTCTCTCTCACATGTATCTTTATCTCTTTCACCCTGGGCTGTTGTAACTTCTTGAGGGCTTTTTACTTGGATTATTTAGAAAGCTAAGTACTGTGTGGGTGCATGAAAATTTTTTTGGGTGCGATGGTAACCACACACCCACCTATAGACACAGAGTTATTTAGGCACACGCACACACACACACACACACACACACACACACACACACACACACACACACACACACACACACACACACAAACATTTGAGGGGATAGCATCTTCAAGACGGCTAGTCTAGAAAAACAGTCTCTGTCTACGGGGCATATAAGCATAATCCTCTTGGAAGGCAGTGGTGGTGATGATGAGCAGCAGTTATAGGACAGGTAAGAGGATGAAGAGAATGAAAAAAGTAGACCAATAAAAAAGAAAATGGAAGATTAATTGAAGGGTGGATAACAGGACAACTCTCGCTGATCAGAAAAGAAGTGAAAGAGTACAATTATGATATGGAAAATATGGGTGACAGAACAAGGAGGGAGGAGGAAGAATTGTAACCCACAAACTCTGCTCTTGCCACCTCCTGGGCTTTCTCGATGCTTGACTTAGGAAATGGAAAGTTGTAACACCTGTAGAGAATTTCACTGTGACAGCAGCAAACACAAACATGTCAGTGGGAAGAGTGTACAAAAAGGCAAGTCCTGTCTCATGTCACGTGATCTAAAGTCATGTCACCAGAGC
>JAPMUY010005685.1:17500-110434 GCA_026901105.3 Galaxias olidus | reverse complement strand
CTGAAGGATACGTTTTCCACTTAAAAGGTTATTGCGTAACGCAACATCAAAAGGAATTGCAATTCCAATGAGGCACACCTCCTAAGATTCCTCATCCTGTCCTAAGGCATGAGGACTGATTAGATACTCCAAGGTTCCTCCTTAGACAGGCAATCTTCTTCACAAAGTATTTTCATATTAATTCTACAACTAGAAGACATGGACCGGTTGTGTGAAATAGAGTAAGACGTGGAGAACCAGATTGAGAGATGGGCATATAACAATAAATGTAATATCGAAATTGATGTTCCATCAATAGAATAAAGTTTTACATTTTGTCTACTTTCAGAGCAGGATTTGCCAGATTGTCTGCGGTTTTCCAAAACGTCTGACACCCTTATCCCTCCCACTTTAAGCCCAAGTTGTTAAAAGGGCCAAACTGTATCCAGCCAGACATTGATTCCTTTGGCACGGACCTTCGTTAGTTTGCCTTAGGCAATCAATTTGTCTTCATCGTCTAGCTCCAGAGGTGGCTGAGAAATTAATTTCACACACAGTCTTCTTCTATTAAAACGGCTTGTGGGGAGACATGCCGTGGATCAAACCAGGGATGAGATTACAATCCAGTTTAATCAAGATAAGGCCTCGGTATAGAGACCCTGGCTCCTAGCCCGCCATGGTGAAGGTAGATACTGTCCACAATGGAAGGCTTATGGAAAAAGGGAAGCTGGTAGGCTGGAATAGCTCTCGACACCACGTGATAGGAGGTTGCTGCAACGCTTCGGAGATGTGGCCTGTAATGGCTTTCAAACAAGGTTCCCCGGTAACCAGGACCAATCACTTTGGACATTGATTGTGCTCGCCGTCTTTGATCATGTAATTGCTTTGAGAGTGGTGAGAGGGACCCTCACCGCAAGACGGGCGCGTTTCCATCGATCCTGGTGTAGTCTCACCGGCCAGATCTCTGGCCAGACCACACAGTGGAGAGTGATAGAGGGGAAACAGGGTAATCTAATGAGAGACACACAGACAGAGACCCATAGATTCTCCCCATCCCAGAGTGTGTGTGTGTGTGTGTGTGTGTGTGTGTGTGTTCTGAATGCATTTATCAATGCTGTTGTAATCACCATCATTACCTTACCTTAGTTATTATTGTGATTATGCTGACTATTACTGCATTATAGAAGTACAAAGTCAGGGAGCCTATTAAGTGTTCATCACACACTTCCTCTGGGCCCCTTAATTACATTGTAGTGTTTATATATGCCTTTAACCAAAGGGCCCGGGAGCTCCACTTAGTTACAACTATTTCATCATGCGAGTGAAGATGTGTGCACTACATTGATGCCGTAGTTCTTTGTTTGCGTTTGTGCGTTAAGTGAGCTATTGCTATCGACTTGTTTACTTGTGTGTCGGAGGCTGATCTAATGAGCACATCTTTTTCTAAGTTGGTCGGAGAGGGGGCTTCTGTGTGTTCTACCATATCCATACTTTATTTGATTGCAATTATGACTTAAGCATTTAGCAACTTGGGTACGCGTAACAGTCATTGAGGAAGGGGTCAGCTAAAGCATGTGTGTTTTGTATAGGTGTACAGTATCCATTTGTGTAGATGTTGATTATCCTTTGTGAATATTTTACATCAAACTTTATTTTGATTTTAGAATGTTGTGCTAGCATTAGGCCCCCGCAAAGCAGATCAATCCTGGCTAACAACATACGCACACCACACGAATTCAACCTACAGCACAGACAGAAGAGGGAGCTCTGGGAGGAACAGGCTAAGTAAAAAAAAAAAAAGTAATGAAGGGGCAGGTTAAGGATAGAGACTATGAGAGAAGACAAGAGAACAGAATCAGTGGGTAAGGTGTAAGACAAAGACAGAGGGAGGACAGCCACAGGAGCAGCAGCTCCAGGGGGTGGCCGTGTCAGTATGGTGTAACACTCAATTACAGCCGGGATAAAGCAGTCATGATTGGTATGCTGCCGGCTCTAAGTTTTCGGATCTTGCAATGTAGGCTACCGAAGTGCAATGGAGAAAAAAAGAGAAACGACAACCGCTTCTGTGGACTAAACCCTTCGGAAATTCACAAAATAGCACAAAATCAGTTTTCAACAATAAACTGTAATCTGGCGTTCATATGCAGGTAGGCCAACAGGAAAAAAGATAGTTTTTTTGGGAAAGTAACAACAGTTCAATACAGGCCTCTTACCGTCATGTGCATCTTATCCTCCAGATCCTGGTTAATCCTCTGCAGAGCTGCATAACTACTTTGGATCCTACAAGAGCAGAAGAAGAGCGAAGTTGTAAATGCAGTATTAAAAAAAAAGACAAAGAAAGAGATTCTGTGTGTCTATTAACTGTGTCACCCCATGAGCCAGGGGAAAGTGTGCCAAGTAAGCTTTCAAAAAATTTAACCAAAGTACTTCTTCAACATTTCAAAGGGGATTTAGAGGAAAGCCTAAAGCGTTGACTGGTTTTGTACATAATTTGTAGAAAGAATTTGAGTAGACTGAAATAAGCTAAGGCTTGGTTTCATACTGTGCGCTGAAACCAGACAGTACGATTTAAAACAACTACGACCCATCTATTGCGACTAATTCCTTTTGATTTGTCATTTTCATTAGGCACAACTGAAAATTCATAACTGATATTAAGGGAGGGACTGAGCAGTGCTAGGCGACACACTTTGTTTCTGTGGCCCCCTGAGACACACTGTCTTCCTTCTTTTTTTTTCTATGCTGTGTCTCAATTTCCCTACTCTCACCCACCCCACCCCCACCACCTCCTCCTTAATTTGTCTTCTTGTTTCTCTTTTTCCCCTCTCCCTTTCTGCCTTCCAACACATTAGTGAGCCTAATAGAATAATCTGTTCTCGCACCTCAACTTTCCATTAGTTAAATCATTACGGCCGTTGAAGCTTTCTGTTTTTTTTTGTTATATTTCCCGGGGACGAGTCATTACCACTTGTCACAGGCTGCCTCTGTGGTGGATACACTTTCCCTTTTATGGTCCCATTTGCCAGACAGATAGTGTGTGGAGGAGACTGTGGGAAACGCGTGTCATAAAACCTGGAAGAGACTTGGACAAGGCGTACGGCATCCAAGCACAACACTATTAAACTGTAATTTATGTTCACTTTCAGCACAGACATGATTCGATTTTGAACGAGAAAGTTTACACGCACTCGCGTCCATGCACACAAACACTCTAAGCGCGACTAAAAGCACACAGAAGAAAATGGCCACCTGCGTAGTTTGTCTGTGAATTTCTCCAGTTCCTCCTGGGCACGACGGAGCTCTGTCTCCAGGTACTGGCGCGTGGAGTCAAACTCAGACTCCACCATCTCTAGTTTGTGGGTGGTGTAGGACAGACGCTTACGAAGGTCATCCTTGTGGTCGTGGACAGAACTAGACACACAGGTGAGGGCAGATGGGCAACAGGGAGGCAGAAAGATTCAAATCGTTATAAGAGATCTTGACGCTGGTTTTTACGGTGCTTAAGTTGGCATAGTATCAACAAATAGTCATTTGAGAGAGGGAGAGAGAGCAGGGAGACAGAGAGTAAAGGAATGCATGTGAGAGGAGAACGGAGTGGAGGTGGAGAGTAATTCACTGTGGACTGTGCAGTGAAGGAGACTCTCCTAGGGAGGCAGAGAGGGAGACAGACCCAGGGATAAGGAGATGGATGGAGGGCCAACAATAATGCTTTCCCGTTGACTCTGAGCCAGCAAGGAGCCAAGCTCACACACAGCTCTAGCAGGGAGAAAGTATTTTCCACTTGCCATTAACAGTAAGAAATGTACATGTAAAAGAGCTTACACACTACGAAAGCTTAATGACGTAAGGTCTACTTTAGACCTGTGTGTGTACATTTGCGTATGCACGCCCAATGAAGGTCGAGGATAGCTAGAGAATATGAGATGATAATAGGGGGCAGAGGGAAACCCTACAAACTAATTCGATCTTCTAATTATCTTCCAAGCAAGTACTTGTGTGACTGTCAGAACATACTTAGACAGTGAAGAATGAGGGAGGCAGAGAGGTGACAGGGTGAACAGGAGTGGGAGCCATTTAGACTCAAAGTGAGGATGAAGCACTGTCACCATGATAGATTTAAACTCAGACATGCGTAGAATATTGGAAATGTCCAAAGCGGTTTTGATGGGGTGTGCGAGTTCAGTTGGAGTCATTTATGGTATGAAATGGCATTAACTAATCCAGTATCCAAACAAGGAAAAAATATGTCAGTTTGATATGGCAGCCAGACAGGCATCCTAGCTTTACCAGCCATTCTTTAAGAAAGAAAAACAAAATTGCACATAAAAGACTCATGGACGTGCTATTTCCTTGGAAACCCATTGTTTCAGCACTGACAGCACTGCTGCAAAATTACCCTCTGTGTGTCCTCGCTACCGTTATGATTAAAAAAAAAAGAAATATTTAAAATGCCTCCTTCCATTTTAACAGTGTTAATTGACGCTGTAAATTTCTTGGCATAGTCCCACAATTCAATTGTGTTTGTCACTGGCTCTAAGCAATTATTACCAAATCTTGACAGTTGATTTCAGAACATTTGTTGTATATTTAAATGATCCTTTATATAAATTATAACTTTAGATTATAAAGTATCCTGTTGGTAACACCATGAATTTATTAACATTTTATTTAGCATTCTGTGCTAAGGATGTAGAATTTTCAACAATAATATTCTCTTTCAGCAGCTTGTTGACAGCAAAAATAACAGATATTTTTAGATCTATAAAAGCTTCAAGAAAAAATTATCTGAGATGAGATTTTGACATCAATGGTGAAAATGACACAAGTGTTATTTAAGAGGATATGGGTAGATTCAGATGATAATGTTGGCATTTAGAAGTTCAAACAGTCCACCACCACCTGATCTTACCTTCTTTTCAGATGTTTGCAACCATTTCTCTGGGTTTTGAGGGCTGTTTTGCCAATATATATCTTTTTCATATTTTTCTCTATGCCTCTGCTTTCATGTGTGTATTGCGGCTTCTTCTGCCTTTGCTGCTGCTGGTGGTGGGGATAACGACTCAGAACTCTAACCATAAAGCCACATTGGGGCCTCTAATTCCTGCCTGGGGAGGCAGATAGTAGTTGGCTAACCGTGATGACCCTGGCAACAGAGTGGAGAAAAACATCTTTTAAGTCACACATATTTAACTGCACATTTAGTTGCCTCCATTAAAAAAAAACTGGTTCTGTAAAACTTGATGTGTCCATTTGCTATTGCAGTGCTATTGGACAATCCGGTCTCATCACAAAAAAATCATAATTTTATTGTGAAAAACATTGTGCCTTCTACTTTTTCATAAAAAATATAGTTTGAATGATTATGAAAACATTCTTTATATACTTTAGTAGAAATGGAAACAAGACCGACCCCTGAGAAAAGCCATAGGTGGGGCTGTTTCCATCTAAGATAATAATGAAGGTACTCAGTTGACTATGCTAACAAGCGATCATGCAGAATGATGAAAAGATCAATTGATTCACTGCCCCAATGACCACTTCAGCAGCCTACTTATCTCTCTTTAAGTTCCATTAATAATCATAGGAAAAAAGCAACTTGAAAAAACAACAGTCGTTACGAGGCATTTAACAGCTCACTGTCCACATTAATTTCTCAATCAGTTGCATGATCCATAACTTCCAGCAGATCCATAACATGCAGTGTGTGTGTGTGTGTGTGTGTGTGTGTGTGTGTGTGTGTGGCCCTTCTTACTTGCCCTTATTCATAATGAAAGGGATCTCTGTGCCTTTAAAGTAAGTTGTAACTGTAACTTTGTCCTGGAGCCAGAGGGTATGAGCTTGTGAAATGAATACAAATCTGGGGTCATTCTTTGCATGGCATTGCATCAGACCCTCCATCATGAGTACCCATCATGTCCTTTGTTGACCACTTGTAGATATGCTCCAGTATCAAAGACATTTACTCCACATAAATGCAAAGCCATTTGCTCCCCACAAAAGATTTCTTTACCAACCAAGACCATCCATTAACCCTAGCGCGGGCATTCAGATAACCCTCTAAATAAACCCAGTCAACAGTGTTATTGCCATGCCAAAGAAGCCAAAGCTTTAAGTAGCAACAAAGGTTGGCAGAAGCAAAACTTTATCAGCCCCTGCACAGAAAGAGAGTGCAGTGACAGACTGTAATGAATGTTTTGTGGTCTGATTCCATTTCCAGAAGACACCATTAGTTATTATTTTTTAATCTCCCTTCAGCACTGGCAAACAGAAAACAAAGACACAGTGAGGAAACCAACTAAGAATGGGTGCTAATTTGTTATCTGTGGGCAACAGAGAGAGGTAGACCAAGAGAAAAAAAAAGTTCTGAATTGCTTAAGTGTGGGCTTATGGTTGTAAGGCAGTGCATCTTCCGCCCCCCTCGGAACAAACACACACACACACACACACACACACACACACTCCCACCTTATTTACACTGTTTAGTCAGTGTGCAATCATGGGACTTAAGATGTGCTTGACAGCATCTCAATACCTCTCCCAACAGAACAAACAATGAGGCTAGTTACTGCTGTATTTTTTGGGGATACGTTAAAACAGTGTCTAAACAATGTCCCATTGCCTGTCCTCGGGGAGGCTCTGTCGGAGAGATTTACGTTTCCAGACATCCCCTCTAAATCAGTGTAAGATGCAGATGAATCCTCTCCTGTGTACTTCTCTAGCGGCTCCATAAAGCCACCACACCTTGCGACTGGGGAAAATATTAGTGATCCAGTTAAATGGTGCCTGAAGTTGCCGAAAGATTCTTTTGTCAAGTGTTAAAATGCGTTTATTGATCCATTGTGTGAGTAGAAAGATTGTATGCCATACAACTTTATTAGGTGGTGCTTCAACTAAAGTGGTATAACACTTTTCATCCCTCCTCATAGCAGTTCTCATGACAGGCAGGTTTTATATTCCTCAAGATAAATGGTTTCTAGGGCAACAGAACTCACGGTAAAGGTCAGCGTGAGCCGGCATCCATCTTGGATAGACAGGAGCCCCATTGGCATTAGTGGCTTGATATACCAAAGTAACCATGATCATAGAAAGGTAAACCAATAAACAATAAGGCTGCAAAAAAATAGCAAATGCATTTTCACAATGATCGAATAAGGCGGTAAAATTGCAATTACTAAAGCCCTATTGCATCACCTGCCCACTGACGCTGCACTGGGCTGTCTTGAAATGTGCTGTAATGTAATGTGTCATCCCATACTATTGCAGATTTTAATATATTTGCCTTATTTTAAGCCATGTTTTTGCTATTCCGCGTTTACTTCCATTGCCAACTTGTTGCCTGAAGGCTGTGTTTGAATAGAATATCTGAATTGAGTTTGGTAAAGAGGGGCATACCACTGTCTCTTTCTCTGATGCAACACTCCAGAAACATAGAAATCTCTTGGGCACAGTGCACCACCAGCGGCCAGACAACAACTTGGTGGATTAATGAGTTAGTAGTCAACTGAATGTTGTGCCTAAAGACACATAATGCAACTAGAGAAACAGTTTTCTCCCTGTTTGTGTCTTTCAAAAGTTTGAATATATTCCCTCTTTGGTTCTCTCTTTAAAAGTCTTTGTTTGTTTCTAAGAGTTTTTGAGTGTATCACTCCAAAGGTCATAACATAAAAACTGCCTCCAAACTATTCTGTTACTACTGTTTAAAAATTATACTCCCCCATAAACTTGGCAACGTGTTTCATATTGCATTATCCTACAAAAATGTGAGATGTATTACTTTGATTCAAAGTAAAAAAAAAAAAAATCTTAACCATCATATTCCAAGGTCTGAAATAACTTTAGAATTCAGCGAATTAAAGCCTAATTAAAAAAAATACATGGTCAGTACAAAAAAGTTGTCTTTTGTTAATCAACCAAAACATGTAGCCGTCACGCTGTTTCACGTTGTGTGTACCACATAAAGCTCTGAGGCATTAGTCAGTGAGTATTGAATGGGTTTGTAACACTGTGCAATGACTCACATATCTCTGTGTATTCTGCCCACATAAAGCCGTACTACCGGTTTTATGGAGGTGTTCTTTGGACTTTATTAGAGAGGTTACACTCAATGAAAAAGTATTTACGTATGTCTGTGTGTGCGCTAGTGACAGAGAAACAGAGTGAAAGCTAGAGAGAGTTTGTGTGCCGTACAGAGTGTGAAAGAGAGAGTTTGCAGCGTGCGGGTATGTGCCGAGTCATTGCGGACTCTTTTCCTTCACAGTGCCTGTCCTGTGACTGTTAGTTCTGTTAGCCTCCAAAGTGCTGCTGCCCAATGAGCTTGTCAGCCATGTCACACCATCCAGGCTGGTGGGCCTTCTGGCCATGCCATGACTGAATTACCACCCTGCCCGCAGGAACCGTTTCCAAATGGCTCTGTACAGATTGAGTGTAAGAGAGGATGGCGGGGGAGAAATGGCAGGCTGGAGGCAATTCACTGTAGCTTTAAATGGGGTGGAAATTGCAGTCCTATCACTGGCTGATGTCTTCTTGCCAATTCACGGTCACCGTGGTTTTATACTGGCAGCTCACGGCTCTTACCAGCCAATTGAAAATTACTTTACCAAGGCATGTAGTCAGGGCTATTCTCACTTTCTGTATTGGCTGGGTGGACAGTTGTCTATGTGAAGGATACAGAGCTGGATTTAATGTCATCAAAAGAGAGTGTGTGTGTGTGTGTGTGTGTGTGTGTGTGTGTGTGTGTGTGTGTGTGTGTGTGTGTGTGTGTGTGTGTGTGTGTGTGTGTGTGTGTGTGTGTGTGTGTGTGTGTGTGTGTGTGTGTGTGTGTGTGTGTATAGATTTGGGGAATTGTGTTCAGTTCTAATAGTGGATGCATTTTAGACCTAGTGCCTCAGTCCCTAGTGCTTCAGTGCTTCAGTCCCGTGCCTTATTCATTTTCCAATAAATGATCATTTTGTATCCCTCTCAAAAATATATTGTTAAAAATGCTCGACATTACTGTGACATACTGAGACCCACATTCAACAGTTCACTTGAACCGTACAGGTGACCCAACTCTGCTGTTGCCAGGGACCATAGAACTGTAATTTGATAAGTTACTTAATATTTCAGTGAACAGACCTCCAAAAAAACATCACAAACAATAACTTGAATGTGGCATATATTTTTTACTGAAGCACTAGAGTGAAACAAGTCCAATCTAACAGTTTGATTCCATTTGTTTGAACACCACCCACCAAAGCAAAGCATGTGTGTATTGAGAGCATTTGTTAATTGAATACATTTGTTTTGAATGTACTGTTAGATGTTTTTTCTTTAATTTTAAGGTTTCACTGAAGGCTTAGAATGCAATGATAATTAACCACAAAAATGTTTCTC
This sequence comes from Galaxias olidus, assembly GCA_026901105.3. Lineage (NCBI taxonomy): Eukaryota > Metazoa > Chordata > Actinopteri > Galaxiiformes > Galaxiidae > Galaxias > Galaxias olidus. Next base: position 101,083 of record JAPMUY010005685.1, on the reverse strand, counting down.
TATTCAACAACCTGTGGTATGAGAAGTAGGCCTATTTTCCTTTTGCAGACATTTAGCACTAGAAGTCCCTGCACTAAATTGAGTCACTATAGTAACCAGTTCAATCTTGCCTCACTCTTTTCTCTCATTCTGTTCCTTTCAATAGCTCTTTTTTTTCAAAACAAAACGCAATCCTAAATGATGAGAATGTTACCCTCACCTTTGAAGATACCTCAAAGTCCGTCAAAATAGATTTTTAATTTGCGAACTCTCTCTGCGGATGTTAGCTTTCTACAGATCCAATGTGTCCTTGAGATCTCATCTGTGGCTCCCTGTTATCTCAAACAATGTGGTGTGCAGTGTACAGTATTGACTTCTGCCAGGAACACATTCAATTTCAAGACTTTCTCACATTTTTATAGTGTTTTTCTGGGTGCAAGCCGACAAGCTGTCTGAGAGTCTATTCCACTAATACGGGAACTCGACCATTTTGAAAACCAGAGTGAGATCAACGTACGTGTACTTTATTCAATTTATCTCAATTTACTAATTTACCATTCCATTAGTTTCCACTCTCTATCCTATACTTGGAGAATCAACCCATTATAGTCGCGTGCACTTGATAGGATGATCCTGTTTTTGTCGATTGTTGTGGATAGCAGCAAAACTCAATTTGAAAGAAGAAAAAAAAATTGCCCAGTCAGGCGCATAATTGAACAATTATCACTTAGAAAGGAAAGATGGCTTTGTGAAAGACATTGGAGATCAAAAAAGATCAACACTCAGGGACAGAAAGGCTGATAGAGTGAACGCTGCCATTGTCGTACTGTCAATAATGTATCAGGAAAAATTCATCAGTTGAGTGGAATATTGTGCCAGCACATTTTCCTGCACTATTACGTAAAATGTAAAAGGATTGAAGTCACTTCTCTTCTAGACTGACCAAACTATGTTCTTAAACAATCTTCAAGTAATCTTTGTTTTCCCCAAGGGGCAATTTGATTTACAGCCAGCTACAAGCCAATCTTTAAGAAAGTAAGAAAAAAATTCAAAAGAAAATTGCCAAGTACCAGTTCACATAGTAAGATCATCACAAGAAATAGACATAATACCCCGACTCCTTCCCTCCATGCTATCAAAGCTATTATTCCTCTCACATGTTTTGGCAGTATAACTGAACTACTGTGCCCATAATTCATGCAATAGTTTCATGGTACTGAGGAGCGGTGCCCACTTTGGTGTGTGTTTCCTCTCCAAGACCTACAGTCATTTGTGGTTTAACTCTTTCCACTCTACTGCATGGTGGAGCACCAAATTTCTGTGTCACTTCAGGTGGAAGCACTTTCTCCACCTGAGTATAATTCCATCAATGAGGACAAAACAATGTCCACAGCATGACATCATGGCCTGCTAGCTAAAGTGCTGTGTATATTCCACCTCTGTAAGCACTCAAAATGTAAAGAGATTCTTGTTATACTTTTGTCCGAGCTGCAAATTAAACTACTTTTCTACCCGGCACTACTTAGCACAGTCCACATGGACAAAGGCCAGTCATCCTCATGTGTTTTCTGAAGAGGGTGCTTTTGCTTTTTCCTTTCTCATCAGGTTGAACATTTGGAAACCCCCCATGCATGAGCTCTGCTGGACGATGGATGGAATGAGGTTTCGGGGGATGGTGATGACGAGAGTTGAAGAGTGGAGGAAAAGGAGGGAGGGATAGAGCTCTCTGTTCCGCTTTCAGTGGATAGTCAAAATTCCCATTTGAGTGGAGTGAAATAGACTTGCAAAAAAGGATTGTATGGCATTGGCATTAGAGGCTAACAAACACGTCCATTTCCTTTGGTATCCCAGTAAACACTATTCAAAATAATATGCTGCCATTGTATCTCACGTATAATGGCTGTTTTCTTCTTTTTTTTTTCAATAGTGCTTTCAGGTATGCCAAGAAAATTCAAGTGTTCGTTTGCTTTTCATGCTAATACCAGGGCTGTAGACCAACGGATAGACACTCTGAGTCTGAGTCTACCGCCATCTTTGTACCCAGAGAGCTCGAGGGCCGGAGGTTACCTAAGCTGACCCGGGCCTGTAGCTTCAATGAGAGCCAGGTAGAGCTGGGCCACTGGCAGACAGACACATCTCCAATAGTCCTGGCACTGAAGGAGGCAAAAGTGACTATGGGGGGGATGAAGACGGAGAGAGATGGAGACAGGCACTGATCAACTTTCCTGTTCTATACGACTTCTGGCTGAGCCTAACCCTGTCTATGGTATGTCTACTTTGCTCATTTCTCTGATGTGCACACCTCTCGGACACACAGATGGTCAGAGTCAAACCCCCCCTGGGTTTAATCCAAGTCATACAACTGCTTAGCCTCCTCCAGATGTTGGACCACACAAGTGACTTGTAATAAACCTCACACTTGATTTCCTTGGATCTAATTAGAGGAGTGGGAAAGGATTGAACTGCTAGAGGTTAACCTTTAGGGCGATTCCAAGCTTCAGATGTTGCGATTATAGCTCAAGGGAAGACTGGGAGACTGGTAACAATGCATATTTAAGCCTTCTCCTCGAAGTGTGAGGGTGGCAGCAAGACTATGATGTTGCCTCAAAGGGATTGCTGATGACTGCAGAGTGGATCGCAGTGATAAAGGCCAAAAGCTGATTATGGTGTTCTAAAACTGCAGTAACCTTAATTAAAAGTCCAATTAAGACTAGAGGGAAGCAACGTTTTTCTCATTAGCATCGCTCCATAGTAATGCAGTTAGGATAGTATGATTTAGGTAGGAGGTGATGTCCTCTGTTAATCAAGTGTTTCTCTATGTTAATCTGTATACTTTTATTTTATTAAATAATATAAAGAATTAAAAATATTATTATTAAATATTATTAAATATTATTTAAAAAATACTTTATTAATGCTTTTTTGTGTATTTTTTCAGAGTGTTTGCAAGCATGCCTAATGTATCTGCATAGACAGTAGCTAACTGTATTAAATGTATTGCTGATGCATCTTATCCTCGTTTGAGCCTATCCTTTGAGTGTAGCCAGACAACATTGAGTGAGTGATTGTAAGCCTGTGTTATATTATCAAGGTCGAACTACTCCCTCTAAGCCACAGCTAGAAATGTTTAACTGCAGTTACATGCTTGCAAATGTGTTCTGTAGAGCTCTTACAAACCAACTAAGACTCCGCAATGACCGCCCATGTATTCATCCATAAAACCATTTGAGTTGCTTTGATCAGGCCTTGGTTGAATCGTTTGTCTCTACGCTTAACTTACACATTATTGTTTGCCAATCGTGTTTGATGCAGAGCTTTTAGTTACTAGTTCTTGTCAATTTGCTGCTCTTTCCAGCAACAAGGGAAGCTGAGATGCTGTTGCAAAACTATTGCATTCTTTCAAAATTCAGGTAAAATTTGATTAGTATAAGTTTCATATCGTAAATATTTTTAAATACCGGGTCTCCTTGATTTTCATAAATGTACTTTATGGAGGTGTTTATATCTATTTATCTGCCGTGACCTGGCTAACAAACAGGGATCATCTTCAAAATCAATTCACATTCCATTCTGGAGGTTGACACACGAGGTGAAGCCAATTAACTCCTGGTCGCAGTAGGCTGACACAAACACAGTAAAGTAATTTGGAGGTAATTTCCGAAATAACAAACCCTTCTATTTACTCTCTGAACCTTGATAACATCCTCTGTCACGCCTCGCTATAGCCAGTATAAACGTCATGGATTTCTCTCTTTCTCTCTTTCTCTCTCTTTCTTAATACTTCGTGAGTTTACGTTTGTCTCAGTATGCACTCGTTTAGCTGTAATAGCCTCTCTGTGGTGCCACTAAGAGCAAGTTGACGGCTGTGAAAACATCAGGTGTCTCATTATTCGCAAGTCAACAATGTCAACAATGTGATAGCTGAGCACAAGTTAACTCTTTCTCTTTTTCCATATTCTTATGTTTCGGAGCTTAGGCATAGTAAGCAATTCCAAAAGAAGACATATACATTATATATCAGACAACACGCCACTGTGTGACTTTGAGTTCTTGTCAATCAACCAGCATACTGCCTTCATGCATGCCAATTTAGCCATGCCAACTCAAACCTTCCGGTCCCGTCAGGGCACTCCGAGATAAATCATTAAAGCAACACAACACCTACAGAAACACTCACAAATCATCATTACAAAATCATAATTCTCATGGCAACTCTACACATGAACCTGTGAACACCTATTCAAGTAACACTCACACATGTTGACACACACACACACACACACGCACGCACGCACGCACGCACACACACACACACACACACACACACACACACACACACACACACACACACACACACACACACACACACACACAGGCCGGTTCCATCTCCCAATACTCTCTGCTTACCGTTCCCAGGCTTTCGACTCATTTTCAGCAGATAAGATCTCAGTATTCACATGCCCCTGCATCCACCCAGAGTACCGTGCATTAAGGGAAAGCCTCTTTCGATTGTGACTTGAGACAGGCTAGCGTGGTGGAAGGAAGGAGAGATAGAGAGCTGAGAGCTCAGAGCTGAATGAAACACGGGGAGAGGAGAGAGGAGGGGGAGGGAGGAGGGAGTGTGAGGGGAGAGACGGAGAGGGGGAGGGAGGTGTGGTTTCAGTGCAGGGAGGGGGAGTAAAAGTAGTGGCCTACCTTGTGTCATGCGTCTCGCCGTCAGCTTCCTAGGGAGAGGGGGAGCAGAGACAATTTAACGATCAGATTTGTAAAGCAGATTTACCCTCACTCTTACCGAGCTTTGCTTGTCTAGTGTTTAACAAGCTTCCCGAGCTTCCGACTCTGCATACACGACAACGCAAACAAACACTTTGTGTCAGAGAAACAAGAGAATGACACTGCAAGAGGGAGAAGGATGGTTTACTAGTGGGGTAAGGGGATAAGGCAGAGTGTTCTTCCGGATATGCAGGGCTGGAAGGTGGCCCATGGCCGGGGGGCTTCAGCGACACAACTAGTCACAGAGGCAGAGAGAGAGAGAGAGAGAGAGAGAGAGAGAGAGAGAGAGAGAGAGAGAGAGAGAGAGAGAGAGAGAGAGAGAGAGAGAGAGAGAGAGAGAGAGAGAGAGAGAGAGAGAGAGAGAGAGAGAGGGGAATGAATGGGGGTGGGGGGGGGAGAGAGACGTAGACGTAGACCTGTCAAAATAAAGAAGGAAAGAGAAGGGGGCTTCACAACAGGTGACTGAGTCTGTGGAAGATTACCACCTCTTCAGTTATTGGACTGCAAGTGTTCAAAATCCAAGCCAAACCAAATGTATGGAGAGAGAGAGAGAGAGAGAGAGTCGTCTCAGTTTCACTCTTTCTCTGTCTCCTCGCCATGCATTATGCATAGCATGGCCTACACAAGGGGAACATTTACATTTCAACTCGGTCTGATTTCACAGTGCAGAACCAATTAGCACAATGGATCCTCTGAATTTGATTAGTTAAAGGGCATAGGCTTCAGAAAGGATTTATGCTCAAATATATGCTTTATAGTATTTCCCAAGAAGGTTTAACAATATTACTAATATACTTGTAGGCTACCTAGAGGTTTTCATAATATTATCTTGATCTTGATTTCAGCTACGTATCACCTTAAATGGACAGATCTGACTATAATCAATGCTGAATTCCATGCCTGGTGTGTGTGTGTGGTGAGGAGAGGCGGTCCAAAATCCAATTGTGCAAATAACAGGCTTGAGATAAACAATATGTGTATTTTTTTAAAACAGGCTCTGCAATACACACAAGTGATTGTGTGTCTGTGCATGTGTTTGCGTGTGTGTTGGTATGCTTGGCATTGCGGAGGTGTTGCAAATAGTAAGTGATATGGCAGGATGACTCATACTAGCTAGTGAAAGAGACAACAGCCAGTAATCCCCCTCCACAATTCCCTCCAACCATCGCTTCATGTCTCCCTCCCTCTGCAGGGAGAACCCAGAGGGGGAGAGCAGGAGGAGGAGTGTGTATGTGTGTGTGTGTGTGGGGGGGTGGGGGGTGGGGGGGGGGCAATCCTGGAAGGCGTCAATAATGACGTAAAGAAAACCTAATTCACTGTGAATCCCGGTTTATAGCCGATAGTCTGGCCCTGGCTTTTGTACGGGAGGATAGATAGCATATGTCTTTCATATGTTCTGAAATGGTCTGCTGGAGCTTCAAGCCAAGCAGGCTTACTGACCACGGACGTATGGAATTCATCACACGAAGGACAACTCATCTCGCCCACGATATTCAGCCCACACACTCTCTTATAGAAGCACACACACACACACACACACACACACACACACACACACACAGACATTGTCTTCAGAGCGCACATTTTATAAGTGCAAGACTCCTGTTATTCTTTATGCATCCCATCCTTCCTTACTTCCTTTCTTCCTTCCCTTTGTTTCTCTCCTTCTTTCCTTTCTTTACTCCGAGGTCTTCCATTGAAACAGTCTAAAAAGCAGGCGGGAATTGTTCTCCCTCGCTTCATCCTACTCTGCTCTGACGGTGCATACACCCACACACAGACCAAGGGAACAGTTGCCAGGGAGATGCCTCTGAATTCTAATCAGAAAGCTACTTCATTGCAACGTATTCTTTCTCTATTAATATGTCGACCCAGGTCTCAGATGCCTACATATTACCACGTGAGTTTGACAGTGGCCATGCCGCTGAATGGCATTTCAGAGCCAGCCGTTTGTATACATGACAAAAGGATGGGGAAGCTGTGTAAATTATTAATGTGTGAGCTACCTTGATAGCAGGCAAGGGTGATGAAAAGCGTTTCAGAAGCATGCTATTTTCCACTCAGCCCTCTCTGGGTGGTGGGAAAGAGTCGTGGATTGATATGTATTTAATACAGCATGTTGACTGTTTCAGCGTCATATGCCAGAGGATCTACATGATTGACTTAAATATTTGGAAATTCTGATCTGTACAGGGAAACCAGACTGTCAGCATTCCAAACAATAGTATTCAGAACTGGGGCCAACTTTCCTGTTTCAGGCAGAAATTGTGATCAAGGGAAGTAAATACATTTAACGTGTAATTTCTGGTTTTGTATAGTAGCCTTAATGGACTTGGTAATGAAGAAAATTACGTAGAAGATAAGCCATTTTAAACCGACGTGCCCAGCGCTGCAGCCTGGTGCAGAACGTTGGTGTGGGATTGTTTACTCACAGTGGTAGTGAGTGGTCTGGGCAGAGAGGTGGACCTCTGGGAGATTTTAGGGTAGCCATCAGGCCACCTGAAAACAGGACAAGGGCTCCTCCTCCCATTGAAGCTGTCTTGAGAAATCTCATGGCTGACACTCGATGCTCTCCTCTCCTCCCTGCCTTTCCCTGTTTCTTTTTTTCTCTCCACAGAGCTCTCTTTCTCCTTCTCCCGCACTCTATCTGTCCTCCCACCTCTCTCCCAGGAGCTCTCAACCTTTCTTTCCAATTCTTTTCCCCTCTCCTTCCTTCTATCCGTATGCCAAGGGCTCTCTCCCACTTGCTCCTTCTCCCTTCCTTTGTCAGTTCCTCTTTCTTTGTCCCGAGGCACTTCACTCCCTTTTTCCTTCTTTTTCCCAGTCTCCATCACTCGACCCTTTTCTCTCTCCCAACCTCTCTCCGTCGCCCTGCCTCTCTCTTTCTCCCTCCCTCGTTCCGTTCCCCCACTTGTCTTCTCCCTCGCTTTTTCCACCCCTCCATCTGGCTCATAAGGTCTCTCTCTCCCTGTCTCCCTCCTCTGCCTCCCCAGAGTGCCATTAGCCTGTAATTCATCCTGCCGTCTCACGCTGTCTATGTCCGTCTCCATATAGGTCCTGGTTGTGGACGCCTCCGGATAGAAGAGGCTCTCGCCCTTCACCTTCCTCAGGCCTACCCCGGCCTCCAGCACCTTACAGCTGGGTAAGAACTTGCTCCAGCGGTAGTTGGAGCTCGTAAAATCCCCCGAGTCACACTCTTCGATAGTGTCGAGGGCGGTGGCCGTGTAGCTGCCCCAGCACAAGGGGGGTGTTGGCGGGGGTGGTGGTGGTGGGGATGAACTCCTATGTCGCAGGGTGCCATAAATAGGAGACTGAACCACGTTCCCCAGCACCCTGAAGGCCACCTCGTCCAGGAACTTGGAGAACCTGAACCTTTCTTGTATCTTCTGCTTCCATTGGTAGGCAGTCGGTAGACCTGTGCTCGTTAACCCCTGAGGGGGTGAATATGAGCTCTCGGGTCCACACTCTCTTCTCCCGAGATCAGAGGCTCTCTCCGACCTGTCCTCCTGGCTTTCGGCACGTGGAGGAATCCCAGAAAATATCAGGTTCTGGTATACGCTCTCGGTGTCAGAGGTGGTAGCCGTATCGTTAGCAACGGCATGGTCAGCTGTGCTGCACGGTAGCAGCTCATCGCCGGGCGGCTTCACGGAGGACCGGAGGAGGCAGGTGGCCCCGGAGCTCCAGCTGTTGGTGTCCCAGCTGTCATCCTCGCTGGAGCTACTCCGCAGGCTGGGGCTACTCCGCAGGCTGGGGCTGGAGCTGGAGCTCCACAGGCTGGGGGTGGAGCTGCGTTCACTGGGGCAGAGGCTGTTTAAGCTCGCCAGCGAGCGCTTCAGCCCATAAATGGTACCCTTCAAGCTGGGGAGGGGTCCGAGGAGGCTGGGTATGGAGACTTTTGGACTGGGGGCGGTTGATTGACGGCTGGAACGGGAGCTCTGCAGAGAAAGAGAAGAGAGGCTGGAGGAGCAGCGCGGTGCGGGGTCCACTTCCTGGTCGCTGCGCTGTACGGAAAACACTGGACAGGAGGCCGTGGAGGAGCAGGATCCGCGGTCGTGGCGACTGGAAGCCATTTCGGTTCTGGGCTGGCAGTGGATTGTGGCAGTCCAGTCGGCAGTCACCCTCTCCCTGCTGCCTCGCACTGCTCTGGCACACCCATTCTGCATGGCTTTTGGCATGGGGGTTGCGCCATCAGAGATGGTCACATACAAGTGAACCATGGCGGGCTGAGTGGCACCGATTTCAAACGGTTTTCCGTTGCCAGCGGTGCCCTATCTCAGACGCTGCCCTAGTTGCACAGGGCCACCCATTATGCACTCTGCCTCTGCCTCTCCCTGGAACCCTCTGCCAGAATGTGTACCCTGCAGCTCTGCACAGAGTGAAAGCCCAGACAGGTTTGGACCCGATGGTCATGTGAAGGATGAGCAGACCTACTTTCCTACGAGCAGACCTTCTTTTCCACATGGTGACAATTGGGCCACTATCTATTTGCCATTGTTTTTTTTTTTTTTTACTGTGCTGTAGATCACAAGTGTGTCACTGTATATGGACTATTTGTAATGAATATGTGTGTATTGATATGGTTTTCCAGGTCAGTGGTTTGTTTGGACAGAGGCATTGATCCTGGAGAACACGTGCACACTAAGATGTGCTCAATGGGGCATAGTCAGCGGTGATCAATCAATAGCTCTGGTGCCACGATTAGTGGTGACTTTGTTTGTTTGTTTGTTTTTATGTCGCTATGTGTGACTCAGAAGGCTGGAGAATCATTTCCAAAAGAAGTTTTTTTTATAAAAAAAAAGTGTGAAACATTTCCCATATAATAATTACAGTATATTTAATCTATCAAGCTGACAATGACATTTCATTTTACATGTAGTAGTCATCTATGTTGAATGTAGCAAAAAGCCAAAGGTATAGCATGACAGTGATGCCAGTCAACATTATCTTCTCATAATCTGTACGAATGCTCTATTTGATAGTTAAATGTCAACCAGCATCCCAATACCTGGGTGGTTCCCTTGTCGTTTCTACCCGTCTTTCTATGAATAACCTCATGAGAAAAATCCACACTGAAGACGAAGGAAATACGGTATGCATTGCAGCTTTTTCCCTCAATGCTCAATGCACTTTGAAATAGAGATAACGTAAAGAAAGTGGGACGAGCGAAGACATCACAAGAGGAGAGGACAGGAGAAAGAGAAGACAGAACACTGTAGGGCAGAACTGAACACAGCAAACACATGCACTGGACCAAGCAGAGCAGAGCGCGGTGGCACAAAACAGCTGTGCTTGAAAGGGGTTCACTGCTCAGTCTCTCCCTAGCCCTTTCAGTTCCACATGAGCAGGGGGACAAAGATCGGTCCACACCAGGGGCATCCATAGCACTCACTCCATTTGATCCTGCCCCGGGATACCAAAACAGCAATTAGCAGCTGTATTGTCTGTGTTCACAAAATCCTCTTTGTTTGTCTCTCAAGTATGCACTTTGTCACACAGTGTTAAGTTCGTTTCAACCTTGATATTTTGTGCAAATAAATTTCTGAAACAGTGAAGCTCCTCTGAGATTGTATGCTTTTCAGTCCACAGGCCAATAGAGATTTCGTCTCTGAACACAAAATGATGAAACTCCCCTAAGTTTTGCATTGCAAAAATGAGGAATGGCCTGGGAAAATCTGCTGTGTCAGGAAAACTATTCCTATCCTGATAGAATATCTGCCCTCAATTTAGAGCAGGTGCGTGGTACATTTCTTCACAATCCAAATCTTTTTAATGTGCAGTCAGACAGGTATATTGCCGTGCATTCACAGCAGTACAAAATCCACTCATTTTAACTCGCTATGACACAGGCACACACAGCATCGACCATCAACAGCGAGATGGAAATATTTCCACGTTAGAGTAATAACAATACACTCATGCATGTCTGTCTTTCCACTTCAGTATCATTTAAAGGTGCCTCTGTTTGTGTTTAGTTTAGATTATACCCTGTGTTATTAACGACCACTCAAAACAAATAGCAGGGATCTTGGTTCCCTGTTGTCAACATTGATGTCGCTATGGCAACAGTGGAATTTAGACCCTGGATATAGCGATCCACAGAGAGCCAAAAAGACTCAGCTTTCAGCTTACATCCTTTCAACATTTAGTACATGTCTGCAGTTCTGCTCAGCTGACAATTTGGAATTTGCCAGCCATGCCACAGAAGGTGTCGTACTCTATTTTCCAAACGTACGCTAAATCCAGGGAAATTTTGTGCACACATTTTCCTCTTGAGTCTGTTGTAATGCTGCTGTGATTACAGCAAATTGAGAGAATTTAACACAGAGACTTTCAAGTGGCCATTGAAGTCTTGACCACCACTAAAGTTCAAGTTGGGGTGTGGGAGGAAAATAATAATAATAATAACCATAATAAAGCATTTAATTCATTTAGCACTTTTCCAAACACAAACTGCTTCACAGTACCGGGGCACAAACAAGAACAACAGACAATAAGATATTGACAAACACTCTACTGAACAGAACGGCATTGACAAGGACAGGACAGAAGGGGGAGCTGGGAATGGAAATCCGATTGAGGAGTATGTGAGGTGTGTTTTGAGACGGGACTGGAAGGTGATAATGGTGTCTGAATCTCTGACTGATGGGGGGAGTGAGTTCCATAGCCTTGGTGCCACCCTGGAGAAAGCTCTGTTGCCGAGGCTCGACAGATTCGATTTAGGGATGATGATTTGGCCGGCAGTTGATGATTTGAGTGACCTGGTAGGTTGGTAGGGAATAGGAAGATCTGCAAGGGAGGTGGGGGTGAGGTTGTGGAGTGCTTTGAAGGCCAGGAGGAGGATTTTATATTCAATCCGTTGTTTCACAGGGAGCCAGTGCAGGTCACGGAGGACGGGGGTGATGTGACTCCAGGACTTGGTGTTTGTGAGGAGTGTTGCTGCTGAATTCTGAACCATTGGGAGTTCATGGAGTGGATGTGAGCTGATGCCGGGGAGGAGTGAGTTGCAGTAGTCAAGTCGACTGGAGATGAACGAGGGGGTAAGGGCTTCAGCTGCGGTGTGGGAGGGGGAGGACCTTCTTTTTGCAGTATTGCGTAGGTGAAAGGAGGTTTTGACAGTATTGTGGATGTGGGGGGTCAAGGGAGAAAGTTGAGTTCAATATTACACCAAGGTTGCAAGCATGAGGGGAGGAGGAGACTATGGTGCTGTCTAGTGAGAGTGTTAGGGCTCCAGCCTTTTGAAGTTGATTTGGAACCAATGAGGAGGAGTTCTGTTAAATTGTTTTTCATCCAGAGTGTTATTGCACACAGACATGATTCGATGTGAGCCAGGGGTGGGTTGCTTGGGGATTTGGTGCTGAGGTAGATTTGTGTGTCATCTCCATAGAAGTGAAAGTCAAGGTGGGGAGCATGTAAATAATGAATAATAGGGGACCAAGCACAGAGCCTTGTGGGACACCCTGAGTGACAGCAGCAGCTGAGGTGTGAGGATTGAGGTTGATGAAATGTTTCCGGTGGTTGAGGTAAGATTGGAGGAGAGTGAGTGCGGTGCCATCAACACATACTTCCATCAGCCTTGTGGGCAGGATGTCATGACTCACTGTGTCAAAGGCTGTTGATAGATTGAAGAGAATGAGGATGTTGAGAGCACCTGAGTCAGCGGATATAAGGAGGTCATTGGTGACTTTGACGCAGGCTGTCTCTGTGCTGTAAAAACCGGCGGAGATTGAACTGGAATGCCTGGAACTGGAACTGGAAAGGGAGATTGGAGATTGGGCGATAGTGGTTGAGGATGGAGGGATCTAATCCAGGTTTCTTCAGGATGGGAGTGATGGCAGCTGTTTTGTATGCAGATGGGAAGAAGAGAGTGATTGAAGATCTTGGTGAGGTAGGAACAGAGGACTGGTAGGCAGGCTTTAAAAAGAACAGTGGGGAGGGGATCAAGGGAGCATGAAGTTGATTTGGAAATCATGGTGATCTTTGAGATGTAATTTGCATCAACAGGTGTAAATAGTCATAGAGCGTCAAGGAGAGGAGGCTGAGGTGGGGGGCAAGTCCAAAGTGGTGGGGGTGAGGATAGGTTGGGTGAATTCAGCAAAGTAAATGGGTGAGTAGACAAAGCAGAGTTGTTTGTGGTGATCTTGTCCTGGAAAAATTGAAGGAAGGAGTTGAGGGGAGGAGCTGTTTGTGGAAGGGTTGACCTTGGGCTTTGGGAGCTTACATACAGTGGAAAATAGAGATCTGGGGTCTGTGTTAGAGCTGATGATACTTGGAGAAGTAGTTAGACCGGCCAGCAGCGAGGGCATGTCTGTGGGTGGCTTAGTGATATGTGTATGAGTCCAGGTGTACGATGAGCAGAGTCTGCTTGAATAGATGCTCAAGTTGGCAGCCAGCCTGCTTCATGATCCAGGGGGAGGAGTTGGAAGGTAGGTGACAGCTTTGTTTCTTGGTGGGGACAGTATGTTAAGGGAGTAGGACAGAGTGGAGTTGAATATTGTGGGAAGTTCTTCAGGTGAGTTAGGGGTGTGGTCAAGGGGAAGGGCAGAGCATATGGTGTCGGTAAATTGTACAGGATTGACGGAGGATGAGAGTGTCCAGACAGAACCAGAGAGAGAGAGAGAGAGAGAGAGAGAGAGAGAGAGAGAGAGAGAGAGAGAGAGAGAGAGAGAGAGAGAGAGAGAGAGAGAGAGAGAGAGAGAGAGAGAGAGAGAGAGAGAGAGAGAGAGAGAGAGAGAGAGTGAGAGAGAGAGAGAGAGAGAGAGAGAGAGGGAGAGAGGGAGGGAGCAAAAACATTTCTAAGCCTTTGCATATTCACATCATAAAGTCAAATTAAACCTTTTTGTGTATGCAACAGTGCCCCCTTGTGGCCACGTTCAGTATAATTTAGCAACGTTAACTAAGTGCACAAACTGTTGTCACAACCCCTTGGCTGTGCCTGTTGCCTCCGCAATTATCTGCCAGCTAGAAAAAGAGAAGTGATCATGAAACACCAGCTTCCATTTACATGAAAAAAAATAGAAGGTGCATGCAACTGTAAATGCATTGCATGTAAAGAAAACAGGTTGAGAGTGAATTCTGAGTAGATTTGACATAGGCCTACCGTATGTTCAAATCACGATTACCACCAATCTTATTAGTCATGGAAGAGGATATTTTTGGGTTCACTCTGCAGGTCGTTGATAAAGCAAATACAGATGTGCTGCCTACTGCAGGTAAGTATGTGTGTGTGTGTGTGTGTGTGTGTGTGTCGGGGGGGGGGGGTGCACAGTAATAATTGATAAAACACACCTCTACGGTTCTCAAAATAGATCTAAGAGGGGAGAGAGAAAATACAGTGCAGTGCTGTGATTAATGGCATAAGTACAATAGTATTATGCTTCTTAATCTGACTCATACATATCAATTAACACGAGTGTAGGGCGCTACTCCATGAATGTTAAACTGACATGGCAAGCGCAGAGCCAGGACTGCCATTGGTTTTCTTTGCTTCAATTGTTTGTGACAGAGGATTTACAGGAAGCAACACACAGCTTTCTTATGTTAATGTCTCCTGCATTGGCTTATTATCGCACACAAGTGCACACAATACTTTATCAATGTCCTCCATAGCTCCAAAGATACATAAAATCAGTTCTGCTATCGTGTACAACAAATAATGCAATCTATTTCCATCCTTCTTATTTGCCTTTGTTTCGTCACAGTAAGATCTGTAAGTGTACCGTACCATCCCACCAGGCCTGTACTGCACTGCAGAAATAAGCAACGCATACTTACCCTGCTGTAATCAGCTAATCACTTCATCATCACTAGTCTCCTATACCTCTGAGAATTTTTTTATCAGGTCAGAAGGGACAGCAGCATGTTTGCAATTCTTTTCATGCATTCATACCAATTTGAGGTCAATACTAGTTGCTGTCCTTCGTTTTTGAGCAGTAACTTGGGACTCAGCCTGGGCAGTCAACCAGATTAACACAGTGTTTTGTTATTTAGCCAACAGCAGGACACCTGGTATAGGCCAACTCAGTAAATGTTGTCTATTTATTATTCTCCGTTTTATGTGGTAACTACTGACTGTAAATCAAATTGCCCCACAGTGATAATAAAGATTACTTGACAGGGTGACACCCAGCACAATGGCATGCCAACTGTTGATTATCTGCAGTCGCTTGCTCAGGCGAGTACTGCTATTACAGATCTGACGAAATCCACCCGTCTACAGTGTTGGTCGGATGATTCAAAGCAAAGGTGGCCTTACAAGGCACAATGTGCTGACGTTTTTTGACCATGATGCTCATGCAGATTGAGACTCAAATTCAGGTCTGTCCCATCCCATGTCTTATCCCAAAGGAAGTGCTGGGCCCAATCAGCGCAATATTTAACCAACCCCCAGTCAAATGTCTGGAAAAGACAACAACCTATAGGATGAGCAACATTATGGGATATCTATCATTAGCTCATTTACGCCCTCAAATACACCTGGGTATAAGAGCAAGTGGCTGTTGCCATGACAACAGTGGAGGGTCTCTCTGTGCATATGTACTGTATGAAAATTGGTTCCAAACTGTAGCCTCTGAAGACCCAATTATTTCCATACAGAATAGGCGGATCATGATGCTTTGAGCACAAATTACACATTGACACATGAATGGTAGGTGTATTGCTGCTAGGCACCGATTGAAGAGCATGAGGAAACTATGTGGAAAACTAAAACACTGTGAGAAAGGGGGTGGTTAAGTTAAACAAACCATTTATATATGAGCGTGACGGGGAAACACACTTAGGTTCTATGCTCATTTAAATAAGGTTGAAATGTCTCAATGACTAAATACAGCAATTTATTACATACTGACTACAGTGTATATCAGAATGGTTTCTCTGGCCCTTGTGTGTATAAACAGCATAACCGTTGACTGGCGCTTCTCCACTGAGATACTTTGTTATTACATTGTCAGCCAGCCGTTGTGGACCATTGTAATTTATTCACTCCCCGTCTTTTGCTTATTCTTATCTCTTCTGTGGCCTGGCTCTCAGAGTTCAAAGCTATTAAATTAGTCCTTGCACTGTCAGCAGCAAAGGTTTTTCGTAGACTCATGATCTCAGTGTGTGCCCCGTATTATATTCCCAATCAAATCTTTCTAACCTTAAAGGTCAGTTTCCCCTTCTCCGCTTATGCCACCTCAATGGCAATCATGCAAAGATAATTATCAAACCCTCATTGAATATTTAACATACTAAGGAGGAACCTCAATCAAAATGAATATCATTACACAGGTCGGAGACTTAAATTTGATGTGTATTTACATCATATAGATGTCCACTGTAAATGTTTTGAGTGAGTTATTACATTTTACAGACATGAAATAGAGAAATGTCATGTCCCCTAAAACAGCTGTGACAAATGCACTTACAGTTTAGAGAATGAGAAAAACTAATAGATTTGCTCACTCCAGCCCCGCTAAAGAAACATGAATTGAGACATGTCGATTAAAGGGTTTGCAGAATAACTGGGTTTACGTGGAATCACGTCATAATTTGAAAGGAGCACTGTGTGACATGTCGAGAGATTCCAGGGTCTTTTTCCAACTACGCTCCTCTTAAGAATGACAGAATAAAATACTCCGGAGCGTGCCAGGAACATGTGTTTCTTAAAGGCCTCACAGTAAACAACAATTTGCATATCCCCGGGAACCGAAACAACAAAAATGCCTTGCAGACCTCTTCAGGCTTTTCTACTGGAGGAATGGATGTGTCTCAAGGCATTTTCCAGCACGGCCATTGATGTAGGTCGTCCCATTGAAGTATAATGAAGTCCGTTTGGGACTTTACACTACTGTTCTCATCTTGGTTTACCAGTGCTATGAAATGATACAAACATTTCTGTTTTGGGGCGTCTTGTGTCCAAGCAACCTCATTTACCTGTCTGCTCACTTAGAAACAGTCTTGTTGTTTTGAGGCTGAGATTCAATCTGAACACGTTGTTTTGCCAAACATGGTGAGATTAGTCTAAAGCTATCTGACACTGCCTGTCATCATAAAACTTTCCCTTGAGTTTTCCCTGACAGATAGAAAGACAGACAGACAGACAGACAGACAGACAGACAGATAATTCTCTTTTTTAACTATGACATTTGCTGTACATAGACAGACAGGCTAATGGAAAGACAAACAGACCGACCGACTGACTGACTGACAGAGTGACTGACTGACTGACTGACAGAGTGACTGACTGACTGACTGACTGACTGATTCACAGAGTTACTGACTGACTGATTCACAGAGTTACTGACTGACTGACTGACTCACTCACAGCGTGACTGACTGACTGACTCACAGAGTGACTGACTGACTGACTGACTCACAGAGTGACTGACTGACTGTTGAGTCCACAGCTTGACACCGTGGTTGACAAAGGATGGTAATGAGAAGACGGTGCAGGAACTTCAGGAAAGAGGAAAAATACTGCAGAGTATAGGAATTTGCTATTTATAGTAAAAGAATTACATCGCTGTAGGCATTCAATGTTTCTTAATATTCTGTTAAGTGATTCCGGACTCTTCACATTGGTCTCATTTGCATCTCTTGTAATTGCATGGCAAGAGCAAAATCATCCATGACCCAGTGCACCGCCATGCATGATTCTGTTCAATTTGTTTCTGTTGAAGAGGAAATCCTAATCAATCATTTATTAATTTTCCTCAAGCTTCACGTTTACTAATTAGAAATTGCTTGATTTGTTTTTATTTTCTCCTCCCCAACACTCTCATTACATTGCTTCCGGTTAAACAGGGGAGGAGCAGGACCCTATTCGTATCCCCATTTCTCACAGTCAAATGTTTGAAACTGGTGTTGTCATGGATACATTGAGACTTTTTAAGTTGGTACAGTATATGGCACAGTGTATATGGTGTAATGAGTCACAGCTAAAATCCTCTTTACTGAGGCTCTGACAGACGTAAGTGCATTTTGTTTTTACCTCACATTGTTTTTAACTTACAAGACTTACTGGTTTGCTAAATTAAACTATGCAAAACAGAAGGGCAGTTTTAGTGGAGTTTAGATCGTAGAAAGGATGCCAATTGTTTTCCCAATGAAATTAGCTTGATAACCTTTTATTTTCTTTATGGTATTCTGATTGACAATCCACATAATTACCTAGATGGCCCAAGAGGCTGGAGAACATTGAGCTGACAATTACTTTGACACATTAGCATACACGCATTGTACATTGCACAGGCCTTTTAATTGGATTATGAGTCAATCACGTTTTCAAATTATTGAAAAGAGGCATAGACATTCATGATAAAGATGATCCTAATTCAAAACACGGTCTCTACTTATTTCCATAAGAGGGACCTTTCACAGGTGTGACCAGTCTGATGAATGTATGGTCTATATTTTTGTTATTTATAGTCCATAGAAAACTGCACCATGTGTGAATGTACCTGGAGAAAAATCTGTCAAATTGTAATAACAGCACATCCCTGTGGCCTCAACATGAAGATGATACATAAAACAGCTTAAAAAATTCTGTCAACTTCAATGAGTATACTCTTGTAGATAAGGGGGTTCATACTCTCATTCTCTTATCATTTATTCATATTTAACCTGTGCCATCTCTGGCTTTGCAAACCTTAATTTATTAATTCAATAAATATTACATACATATCCACAAATATGAATTAAACTTGCAGGCATGCATGATGTATAGATGTTGGCTTTCTGCTCTGTATTCATGATCGGCTTTAAGATGACAGACTTCTCAGTGGGATGGTTATTCGACAAACATCCCCCTTGCTGTGAGGATAACATGATTAAAGAGTCACAATGACAGCTACGGAGCAATCGAATGAAGTGTGTGGTCTGCAGGTTGTCTAGTCCTCCACACTCTGTATGCTCAGAGGACAGCAATAAGCCACATACATATCTGGGATGTGGTGTTTGCTTGTTATTCGGCTCTGCTCTCATTGTATTCTTCATCTCATCTGAGGGGAAAAATAGCATCCTCGCCAGTCAATTAACTACCACTCGAAAGATCCGTCTACAGCTGTGTCCATGATAACATACTTTTAAATATGTAGTGCAACTGTTTATCAACCGCAGTGAATTCAACAGCTGCATGCAGTGCAATTAGTGTTTCAAATTGTGGTTCTATTTCAGCATTCCTATACAGTTTGAGTATAAAAAACGGCATATGAATATTAAAAGACTGCAGCTTGTTCAGAATTCTGCTGCTAGACTTTCAATAAGAACCAAAAATATGAACATATTACATCAATTCCCATATCATTCCACTGGCCCGCTGTGTGTCAGATAATTGATTTTAAAATACCGTTGCTCACCTATAAGTCACTAAATAATTTGGGGCCAAAATACATTACCAACATGCTAACGCAGTCTGAACCTTCGAGAGGCTCGCTTCAAGTCTGACTACTTTTAAATCCAGATTAAGATTATTGCTCCCTTTTATATCTTTTCTATTATTAGAATTTTTTAAATTTATTTATTGTTTTTTGTTAATTCCTTGTATGTTTCTGCTTGCCTAAATGCCCATTGCATTGCCTGTGTGTATGAAATGTGATATACAAATACATTTGTTTGGATTTAAACAGCTTTTCAAAACTTTTAAAGAAAGTCTTGTTTTCTGTATTTGATCAAGGCAAATGGAACATGGGGAGAAACAGTAAAACCGAACCTAACATAAAATGTATGTTATTACAATCTGTTTCAAAACAAGGCTTATTGCTGTACTTGCATGATTCCCCTTCAGTGTAGATTTGCCTTGGCTTTTGCATCAACATCTTTCACCTCTTTTTCTCTTTCTTTTCTTGCTGTAACTTCTTTCAGTCTTAGATTAATTTGGTCTTTGTTGGTTGTTCTTTTCCTAGTTTTGCACAGTCCACCTTTTTATCTTTCAACTCTCAGCCTGCTCATAAGTTCCTCTTACTGTACCTCATTTATCATCTAAAAATAACGGTGGTGTTGTAGAATGATCATTAGGAAGTCCAAGGGTATGGTCACACTTCTTACTCTATGCTCTTTCTTGCTCTCTTGCGCTCTCTCTCTCTCTCTCTCTCTCTCTCTCTCTCTCTCTCTCTCTCTCTCTCTCTCTCTCTCTCTCTCTCTCTCTCTCTCTCTCTCTCTCTTCCCTGTATCTTTCACTCTTTCCCTCTCTCAATGTCATTAGGCTATGTATTTTCCTTTTCTCTCAGCTGATGATTAAAGGCTGAGTCACAGAGTAATGATTTGTTTCCCTCTCTAGGAACCAGGAACAAGGAGACAACATTGGGAATGAGCTCCATCATCTAAAATACAGTTGGAGGCACACGGACACATTCATTAGTCAACCGTTTTCATTTGCCACATTGTGGAACACAGATATGGATGGACATTCTATACCAGACCTAGAGATACCAAGCAAGATGTAGCATGCAGGGCTGTATACTTGCAGATGCTTTGGAGAAAAGAAGGAGAGCAGTGTGTGTGCAGAGCACAGTGTGTAGTCTGTGTTTTCTCGCTCTGTATGATGTAGTTATGACTGACAGGTTGAAGCATCCATACTGTATGCACACACACACACACACACACACACACACACACACACAAACAAACACTCACACGCACGCACACACGCATGCATGCAGGCACGCACGCACACACACACGCACGCACGCACACACACACACACACACACACACACACACACACACACACACACACACACACACACACACACGTACTCACACACTCATACCCTCACAGCTCACACACATCTCAGCAACATGAATAGTTCTCCTATCTGTTATCAAATGTTTCATAATTCATAGAGTGGTGATAGCCTAAGTCAGCTACCACAGTGGTCCCTCGACACAAACATGCTCATTCAAAATGGGATGTAAAAAGATACACAAAAATCTGCTGTCTTCTATCTCTGCATGCAGTGTCTGTAGAAAACCAATAAATAAAAGTAAGTATGACTACACAGTACGTAAATAAGACTATTTAGCGATTTCAAATGTTTACGGCCCACACACAATAGGATGTCGAAAGGCAATTTCTTCACAAACAATTACAGTTCATAAATCCAAATATGAATCACTTGGTCACAAATAATTAGTGTGTTTGAGAAGTCCATAACATCTTCTCTTAGAATCAGTTGGTGTTGGTGAGTCATATCCTCTGCCCTTCTGTCTATTTTCTACACTTCCTCACACATGCTGTTGTCCTACTTTTTCCCTCCTTTTTTCTAGTTACCATTCCCCGTCAATCTTCCCACCTGTCTTTCCCTTTCTCATTTTTTCTCTCGTTTTCCATTTCTGACTCCATGAACACGTCCATGTGCTTGTACGTGACTTTTTGTGAATACGTGGAGCAGGTTCCGCCACAGACAGACAGTAACTGTATTGCTGGAGACTGACAGGAGCTTGAGGGGGCTGAGTCGTCAGAGCAGCACAGCAGAACCATTAATCTCCATTATGTCACACTCCACAACAGGCAGACACATGGTCCAAGCACTGTTAAAGCAATGGAGTATCCCCTCAGAGAAAGACTGGACCTCATGCTAAGATGCCCAAAGCAGGGTTTGTAATGATGGGGTCCAGGGTTATGGATGGAAATGCTTTGCTTTTATGGCATTGGGGTTGCCTGAATCTATCTAAAATCAAATCTATCTGACAAGAAAAAACTAAAATGCTGGTCACGATGTGTGCTAGCTAGAAGGGCCACTTTATTAAAAGTATCCGTTCTTCAGAGACACTGTGGGTGATGAAGGTATGAGTTTTAGGCTACAGTATTAATCCATTCTGCCAGTTTCCATAATGTTTTACCTTATTATTTAGCCATGAGCCTGTTCCAGCTCTTATGAAATCTACCCAGCTTTTTAAAGGATAGGGAGTGCCTCTAAAGCAGAAAAATACAAAAACACAAACGTGCAAACATTCATCATCTTCATTAGTAGAAAGTGTGGTACAGTAGTGAATCTTCAGGATTTATTTATAAGGACAGTTAATAATAATAATTCCTATTTCAAACTTATTTTTACCAAATTGATTGCTCAAATCCCATTCGATCCTAGAATTACTGTAACATTTTGGAATTAATTATTGTAACGGATCAGAACTGATACTGTTCACTTCAAATGCAAAAATGGGTGAGCTAAAACTTATTAATGTAAAACTTTGAAAGGAACAGCAACTTTCAACGCAAGACGATCTTGTATGATCAGCCCTCCAAATTATGTAAAAAAAGGTTTGGACTAAATCTATCATGTACAAATGTGCAAAAAAAATTTGCAACATCAATACATAGTCTATACTTATTCATTTGTTTGTTTAAACCTTTTTATGATTCTAGCAATCAATACCTGAGTTTTTTCTACTAAGTACAGTATATTTGCAGGTCCTGCTATGTCAGGTTTGTCCCTAAACTTTATCTAACATTTCTTAGCAGAACAGCCCTGTCTTGTTCAGGACGGGGTGGTATTTGTTGTACACAGTGAGGAGTTTGGGTACAGCAGGGTGCAACACTTACAACACATGAAATCCCTTCTATTGTTTCCATGGTAACACGATGGGGTACTTGTTAGTACGGGTACCAAAATCCTTCTAAGGCTCTGTTGGTATCAGGTGAGTTCAATTAATTGCTTTGCTCTTTTTCTTCTCTCTCATGCTTTTCTGTCTTTCTCTTGTCTATCCATCCATCTCCCTGCTTCATCACCTCTAATATATGTTCTGACTGGTTTCTGGTGTCTGCTGACTGGAAGCCACCATTGTAGAGCTTTGACCCTTATGGAAGGTTTATTAGTTCATTTTGAAAGTAGTCTGGAAGAATGTTCTCTACTGCACACAATCAATGTCACTATAGATTGCTCTATGAAGCACGGTGAAACATTTATCTTTAACAAGAGGATGTTCATTTGTTATACCAGCAAAGTAGAAGTGGGTTTTGAAAAGGCAAAGGTTTTTTCCTTCCCTCAAATTGAATTCCTTTTTAAAAAGCTATGAGTTTCACCATTACGTTAGACCTTGCATGGAAACACAACGGCTTGACCTTCCCTTGTCGACTGGTTGATGGATGGAACCCACCCTTTTGCTCACTTAACCTTTTGGAGGGCACTTGAAAGACATTGTTTACATCAGGAGTGCTCTTCTGCATTCTAATGACAGAGATGTGGGGCTTGAACAGTCTGAATCAAATGATTTTTTTTATCACAAATAAATTGCTTTGCAGTAGGAGTTCATAGCAGAATTTTGTTTGCGATAAATACCAGCACAGTTGTACTTTTCATGGAGTGATATACTGCAAAGTACACCTGTACTGTAAATAGTAATTTTATAACAAGCTACGATCTTTGCTCATAACAACACTTTGTTGCAGATGATGTGCAGTAAGAAACAGCTATCTCCTACATCCTCTACGCAGAGAGAGTGGAACATCAACCAGATTTTCCTTCTTTTTTTATGTTTCTCTGATGTTATGCTGTTATGTAGGAAAACAAATAGTTTTTTTGTGGTCATTGCCAGGTTGTTTATCACTCTTAAAGTGAGCGTGTTTAGAGCTGAGTTACATCAATAAAGGAAATAAAAAAATGAGTGGTTCACACTGAAGGCAAAATGATATGTTGTTATCATGACCATGTTTACTAAAGCAGCTAAAGTTCAAAATAGGGGATTGTTTGTTTCTTATCTGCTTTGTCAAGCTCTCATGTAAGGTAATCTTGCTAACCCAAGCTTCAGGGTTTAATTCTGGGTGAAAGACTGCTAACTTGAGTTTGAAAGTGGTGTCTATAGAAATTTAGCACTTAACGCATTTCATTGGAGCTGACCTATTCTGTATCCGTTTACAACTCAAAGGACATAAGGCTCATTCAAAATCACAGGATCTGATGCATGTCATAAAGTTTCTCAGTGAAATATGTATGATTACAGAAATTGGTGTCAGGAGAACAAATTGATTTTGAAATTTGCCTACGGCTGTCAATTAACGACCACTTCATCCCATGATGCTCTGTGCCCCAAGGTAATAGAATGTTTGGCATATTCACTGAATCAGCATGTTCTCTCTATCCTACTGGTAATAATTGTATAGAGCCACGGAACACACTTGTCGATACTGTAAATCTGCAGCTTGTTAGCAGGCAGAGCTTTTTGTCATCTCATCTCTATGTTGCCTGCACACGATCAAACAGACTGTCCTTGTGCGAGTAAATACAACATGTTGTGTGGGTGTATGCAGCAGTAATAACTTTTTTTATGTTTCAATAAAGCAACATGTGTTAAGCAGCTGCTATCTGTGGTCTATTGTCTAATGATGTGTCGTTAAACTGTTGCTTTGGCATATGGGGTAAGCCCCATGCAGAGAGCGACCGCAGCCAAGAGGGATAATTATCAGGTTTATAATTTTCACATCTCAAAGCTTGTTATCTTAGACATGTTTTTGACATCTGAAAAAAAAAACATGTTATTGACATCGGAAAAAAAAGATTTGTCTACTGGCAACGGTCCTTTAAATGTGTTCAAATCTGGACAGCACTGTGCGCTTGGCTTATACAGAAAGATAACGTGTAAATGCTGGTTTACTATTTTGATACTGCTCGTGCTTCCTGCTCGGAATGCAAATGAGCTGATCCGAATCTATGATGGATTTAATAGAATCAGCCTTCTCACATTATAATATCATCCTGCTGCTTCTTTCCTAGATCTCAGTAAGGAAGATAGAAAATCGACCACAATGTGTTTGTTCTTTTTCTATGAAGATTATTGTGAAGAAAATATTTTCCTGGTCTTAGAATATGTTTCACAGTTGCTCTGCCTGCTGGTGTATAATTTCCATACTTGAAGAATAGAGGTGTGGGAAGGAGTTCTATTATTAGATAGTCATTGGTAAATAGACATGCATATGAATACAAAGTCACCCTGTGGCTGCCATGGGTACAAACACACACACACACACACACACACACACACGCCGTACTGAGTCTCTTTATCTCTCACACTCTCACATTGCTCAAATCTAACAACCTTCAGTCCATTCTCTGAGAATAAGTAAGCCCACCTCCTCATTTGTAATGTCGAAGATAGCTGGAGCACTTTGGAGACCGACCTATGAAAAAGGAGATCAACCCACATCAGAATTGTTGGATGAAACCTCCACATTAATAAAGCAAATCCAAAACAGGCATTTGATTACAGGGGTTGACCTGTCAGCGGCCTGCGGCACCAAGTGAGGAATCATATCTACTTCAGGGCTCTGAAGTAAAGTAAACACATTTTCCAAATGGATTAGATTAGAGGAGTTCTCTAGACAGGGCGGAAGACATGTTGGATGAAATGTATTGTGTTCTTTCAGTAAGGCAGTGAGAGAGAAAATAGATATGGAATATAAGACATAAATGCAACAGTATTAGGACCCTGTCTAACAACTTGAATGTTGATGCTATGTCCCCATGTGTATGTACATACCCACAAAAGATACAACATGCTGGAAGACACATGTGAACAATGTGAGATCAGAGGTGTGATGGGCTTGTGTTGGTCGATATAGAAGGACGCAGGGTGTTAAGTTTATGTGTTATCTGAGCTGCCACTCCATCCAACACCAAGACAGGCAGCAGGGAGAGGTAGGATCTGCACAAGGCACTGTTTTTTGCACATCTCTAAAATATTTCAATGTAAGTCACCAACCACGACAGAGTGGAGATTCTACAGCCAGTTTGATGATGGGACTTAAGAAACAAAACTGTAGAAATGTGATTAAAATGTTTGCTGCCAATGGAGATGATTGAAGAAAAGAAAAATATTTAAGAGATTGCAGGTGAGTTGGCTCTGGTCTTGTATGGTCTTTGTGTGAATCTCATCACTGTAAATCCATCAGGGTTGTGTGGTTTCTGTGTTGTAACATTTTGTTTCAGGAGGTCAAGCTGTTGGACAGCTCTTCTTAACTTGGGTGGGAGGGACAATTTGCCAGGGGACAAATGATGCAGTATTTCCTCACGCCAAAAAGCTCCGCTGCTTGAGAGTAGCTTCACAACCGAAGGAATAGTTTTGTACGCTGAGAAAAATGGACGCAATTTTAACGGAAACACATCTGAAGTTGAATAACAGCGCTACATAGGTAAACCGTGTTTATAATTAGTTATATATTTTGACTCCCCACTGGCTTTCCCCTCGGGGTTGTATCATTTGCGTTGCAGACTCTATGAGGAAACTGCTACCTGCAGGAACTTTTTAGCAATGTAAAACATTTCTAATAGACAGACGAGCACAACACGCGGTACGAATGCAATTATTTTGGAAAGACTGAGCAACACTGTGACACTTAATTGCTAAATGTACATTTCGCAGGCAAATTACGACCAGACGATAGTCCGAAATTATGATGTGCTTCTCAGCATTCTGCTTATTACTAGTCGTTACTGCTGCCGGGACCGTAAAAGGTAGGCAAAATTAAACAATTAGAAATATGTATTGCAGTTATCAATGACATGTCAAATTAGATTGACCAAAAGTACTTTATAGAAACACAACTAATACTTGACTATTGTATGAATAGTAGATAGATTCGTAATAAAAAAAAAATGTTTTTGGTTATATTTTCTTATGATAAGAAAGACATGTATTTATAAAAGACATGTAAAGACATGTATTTATAACACATACAGATTTGGAATGCAGAGCGGGGTGCAACCTAGAAAATGGGTTCTGTGAGAAACCAGGGGAATGCAGGTACAGAAATTTTATTTATCAACTGCAGGTGCTAAAACATCAGGCTTTGGTGGCTTTGCCAGACCTACATTTTAATTTATCATCGTCATTAGTTTCAAATTGTTAATCTTCAGATAAACTCTAAGTCACACAGACCATCCAATTGGATAATTTAACAATGTCTTTGTTTAGTCTTTGTTTACATAGATTTCTTAGTCACATGTTTGTTTGTTCGTTCAGCATCAATTGTCCAGGGTAAAAAGTGAAGGTGATGTGATGCCTGGGGCTTTAAACGTGGTTTTGATATTCTGTTTGTGAGCTAGACTATTTCTCTGTGAAGTGTGAAAATTCTAAGCTATGTTTTTGGCATGTGAAAAATAACAATGGGTCTGTTTTTGTTGTTAGATGCAGACCAGGGTGGCAGGGACAAACATGCAACCAGTGTATTCCCTACCCTGGATGCCTGCATGGCACCTGTGAGAAGGCATGGCAGTGCATCTGTGAGGATGGCTGGCTAGGCAGCCGGTGTGACCAAGGTGAGTACACCTAAATTGTCTATTGTGCTTGAGCAATGGGGTTTGCCAACATTCAGCAGTAAGAAGACGGCAGACAACGACAATAACGGTGGTGACAGAGAGGGCTCTAGTTCCAATGCTGTTAGTGTTCCATACGAGAACATGCTGAACCCCTAGAAAGCAGGGTTGTGCTGGCAATATTAAATGCATATTGAAGTTGTATATTTTGTTAATTTTATAGTATGAACCGTGCAACAGTTAAATGTAAACACAAAATTCTTACGGTATTCCGTTAAAAGAAGAAATTGTAAGGAGGCAAGTAGAACTAACTTCACAGAAAGGAACCTATTACTTGAATGCAGCATACCTTCCCTTACAACCCCCCAGCTAGCAGACAGAGAGTGAGAGGGATCAGTTTGAAGATGGCAACGGAAGAGAGAATAATAAGCCTCTGGCTCCCAGCTCTGTCTGCCCTGCTTATCAATGACCAATACGTCTCTCTAGTTTCCCCCTTATCTTTACACTCTCATAGGAGAGGAAATTATTTTGACCATGGGACTGTGCTTTATTTATTTTTTTACATTTAAATTGGGTTCTTGATTTTAAGACCCTAAGTGTGTGTGTGTGTGTGTGTGTGTGTGTGTGTGTGTGTGTGTGTGTGTGTGTCTGTGTGAGTGTGTTGGCGCGTGTCAGATAGAGAGAAAGAGAGAGAGAGAGAGAGAGAGAGAGAGAGAGAGAGAGAGAGAGAGAGAGAGAGAGAGAGAGAAATCGGTTGGTTTGTCTTTATTTTTCTGTATTTCGAATTCCATACTGACCTTAACCTAAGTTGAACGCATTGGGCTTATTGTTTTCAGACCACAACCTGTGCTCATCAAAGCCATGTGCTGGAACCTCCACCTGCATTGAAACGGGAGAGGGTGGTTATCTCTGCATTTGTCCCCATGGTTACACTGGGGGAAACTGCCACTTGGTGAAAGGTCCTTGCCAAACAGATGGGTAAGTACATACGTGCTGGTAGCTTAATTAACATCTTAATTGAGCAATTATAAGAGACCATTTCTACATATAAAAAAAAGACAACTGAGATCCAGCCTGCAGCCTCCTAGCCTCACTGAGCTCCTCACTGAGGGTTTGATCTTTTTTCAGCCTGACCTGTTATTGACTTTGAAAGGCTCGCCCGCAATCCAATACTGTATTCGGTCCGTCTACTAGCCTGTGTCCTTGCTCAATAAGCAATCATTTTGGTGCTATATTTAAATCCGCAAGATGACATGCACAATGCCACGCTAGAAAGTAATCCCCATCAATGAGTCTGTCAATCGAGTTTTATTAATCACCCATATAGACTGTTACTAGAGCTCAGCAATCTCTCGGGAATGATACCGAGCTAAGGGAAAAACTGAAAGTGAGGAATGACTTAATTATCATATGGGTGATTTATTTCTTGTCTATCTGGGAAAAAACTGAAATCTGGTGTAGAAACCGCAAACATAGTGATGGATGGCCTGGGGATGCCAAGATGTCAATATTATTTCCTCCCAGATTTGTTTTTTGAATATACAGCTCTATAAACACAATATATTGCAAAACAAGTTGAGGTATTGAAAGTAAAAAATGTACTGAACTCCATTTTACAAAATGGTTATTGCCATAATCGCATGGATTCGTCTTTGTCCTTCAGCTCTCCTTGTCAAAATGGAGGCGTGTGCACAGACAACGTCAGTCCAGCAGCCTACGCGTCCTGTGTCTGCTCCCCTGGGTTTACCGGGGACTTCTGTGAGATCACGTTAAGCAGATGTGAGTCTAACCCCTGTCTAAACAGAGGCAACTGCACCGACCGCGGCCCAACCTTCACCTGTGCCTGCCGGCCGGGCTTCTCGGGTCTGACCTGTAACGACACTGCCACCCTGTCACTGTGCGCCAGCAGGCCTTGTGCCAACGGGGGCATCTGCTTGGAGCACCCAGACAGAACCTTCCAATGTGTGTGTTCGAAAGGCTTCGCAGGTCCCACATGTAGCCAGCAGCACAGGCTTAAGCCCAGGCCTCAAGCAGGCAGAGTCCCAGCCCAGCGCGGGTTATCTCTGCCAGCACAACACTACTCCCTCCCTGCCCACGCCTTCCACAAGCTCCTCAGGCCCTCCGATCGGGACCTGCTAAAGATCACCTTGAAGGAGACGATTCACTCCGCTGGGGGCTCGGTCAGCCAGGGTCAGCTCCTCTGCTTTGGAATGCTAGCCCTGCTCACCTGCTTGGTCATTCTGGGCACCACTGGCATCGTGTTTTTTGGGCGCTGCGAGGCGTGGCTGGCCAACGCCAAGTACAGCCAGCTTGTGCGGCAGCAGAGGGAACACCTGCTCAGAGGTGCAGCCGGCAGTGGACATGAGGAGCCAGAGCACTCTGTCAACATCATCCTGCCAGAGAAGATCAAATTCACAAGCTCTGGGAGGCACTATACATCCATCTGACAGATGGAGTCTAGTTTTCTCTCTCTCTCTCTCTCTCTCTCTCTCTCTCTCTCTCTCTCTCTCTCTCTCTCTCTCTCTCTCTCTCTCTCTCTCTCTCTCTCTCTCTCTCTCTCTCTCTCTCTCTCTCTCTCTCTCTCTCTCTCTCTCTCTCTCTCTCTCTCTCTCTCTCTCTCTCTCTCTCTCTCTTTTTCTTTCTATGGATAAGAGGATTATATTTTTCAACAAGTACAGTACAGACAGACTAACAGTAAGAGACTGAGGGGTCAAAAGGTGTATGAAGTTGGTGACGTATTAAAAAATATACATTCAATGTCAATTTCAGAATCCATTCCATATGGTTAAAGATTAAGAACTGTCAACAAACATCTCACAACATTTTACCAGGAGTACCATAAACAGAGATGTATTTCTATCCCTATGGAACAATCATGTACAGAAAAGAGTAAGCTGAAGAACCATTAGGGTAACAATGACCTCTTGGGTGCCAAGGAATATGTATTCAAACAGTAGAGTCGACAACTTGTGTGGACAGAGTGGACAGTAAAAATGGAGCAATGACCAAAGGAATGTGCTTAAACTTAACAACCAAATAATAACGTTCATGGATTGTAAGATGCCCCATTTTGACGTTTTTTGGAGTTGGATCTCAATGCTAGGGTTAATGCCTGTGTTGTGTGAAACTATAAATTGTGTTAGTGTACACGAATTTGCCTAATGAAGATCCACTGCCGATTATTCTCGACCATTTGGTTAGTTTGATCATTCATATTTTATTTAAGATGTTATCTAAATGTTTTCTGCGTTATTTGACTTTAGACATTTCGTCATTGTGTGTGACTGCCTTCCCTATTCTACAATTGGAAAATATCAACCAAAAAAACGTATTTCAAAAGTTGTACAGTAGCTATTACCAATGTGTTGACAACATGAAAGATGTTACTTGTTTCATGTCCAACATATCTACATCCCCAAAAATGTATATAGTAATATAGATAAAATATATTTAGTTTGTATTGCACACATTGGTTCTGTTTGTTAAGTGCAACTATGCAGTATGGTAATTCTATTTATTTTGTTCTACTTTAATCTTTTCGGTTTCTTGTAAAAAAAAATGTAGCCAGGTACTAAGTATGTAGCAGCCATTGCAATATATTTGATATGAAATATTCAGCAGGTTACCGTTGTCAGAGTGTAAACTCTGAAAATGATCTAATCTGATATGTACAACAATACCCTACACCTGTGCAGAGGCTAACAATATGTGGCTGCAGTGTGGGCGGCTGGTGCTTGTATCTCCCCATCTCTTTCGGGCAAGGGGAAGTGGCTTGAAACATTAATCTTGGAAATGTCAACAACAGCCGTTGTAGACTTACACAGAGTGAACCTGGTTTCTGTTACCCTTGTGAGACTAGCCGGATGTCATGGGATAATATTTTTTTTGTTGATTGGTGAAGTGAATATGTTTGTCTCCCATAACAGGCTAACAGAGAATATACATTCAAATAATACTACTGATATATATGCCATTCTAAAGTATTTTTTGAAAATCTGCTGACTTCCTTGAATACTTCTTATGTATGTACTTCTTACGTATGTATCTTCTTGTATTCTCTTCAGTGAACATTGTTATTGCACTTGTGTTTATTGATGATGTGACCAGAAGCAGCCGGATGAATTCTGAAGTGTATAGGGATATACTTTCTGCTCAGATGTGATTTGATAAGCAGTATTGTTGTTGCTGTGTTTTACATTGGCTTTGGTAATAAAATGTATGCTCAATATTTGCCACAATTATGATGCCAATCCAAACGTTTCAATTGTTCATGTTGATTGCTGCCTCTAATCTACTCCAACGTTTCCTTTAGGAAACAAACCAGTTCAAAAGATTTGTGTCTTGCTTCCACCTACTGGTGAAAAAAGAGGGCGAGAGAAAAGCAAAATTTAACAGGGCAATATAAGTGAGAAAGTATGTGAGTGAGAAGGTGTGTGTACAGTTGCGCGTGTGTGTGCAGTTGCGTGTGTGTTTGTATGTGTAAGAAATATGATCCCTAACATCATAATTACCATGCCTTATGAAGCAGACACCATTGACACGAACATGCAGCATTACTGTTAACAGCAATTACTGTACATGCAACTATGTTAAATTGCTAAAAGATGTTATACAGTTAAGAAAAACAATTTTTCAATCAAACTCCAGAGCTCCACTAGCCCTGTGTAACTTAAAGCATTGTTTGTATCACAGGCAAGGCAGGCCACATTCATAATTGTGCTGGTTGTTGTAAGCTTAGAGTTTGTCCAGTAGATGTCAGCCATCTAAAAGAAAAGAAAAAGCACACTGCAATCAGGGTTTTTGAATGCTCAAGGACGACAAAAGGGGTATTTTGACAAAATGGCCCTCACAACTGAACCCCGATTTTTAATTTATATGTGTTCCCAATATTTTGAGTCCTAAAAAAAAGTGTTTTAGATTTTGGTTTGGTTGCTTGGTATGTTCCATTATATACATTGTAGCGCCTTTACTTCACAATAAGATGCCACAACAGCTTTCCCTGAAACAGACTTACACATCAGGTAGCGGTTAAATGTTTGGGCAATGTGAGTTAAAAATGGTTGTCCAACAGCCTGAGCAGCAGCAGTCTGGGCAGGTTAAGGATGTTATCTGACTACCATCTGCTTTGTGACGGCAAGGAAAGCTTTGTCAAATGTTTATGATGCTTTCCTGTACAGTATGTCCCTTTAGTATTTTTTCCCAGAAAGCCTGTTACAGTAAATATATGCATTCTCGGAATATAGAAATAAACGTTTTATAGCAAGGATATTTTATAGCTCCAAGAAAAACAACGGTTCATGATTTTGGCTAAAAAACTCATGTCCAGTGAGAAACAGCCCTGCGCTTGCAGTAGTTCTAGGCTTTCGTCCTCACAAGAGGCCCAGCCTCCCCAGACGTTAAATTGGGAGTTATGACCGTGGAGAGATGGGGGCCCTTACCTTCAATGGGGCCCTCAACAATAAACGCTGTCTCAGCAGACTTTCTGTTGTACACCCTGCAGATTCATAAACCATAGAGCCAAGCTGCAGGCTAAGTTAATCTCCCCCCTGACTCGCGACCCGTGACCCCTATCCCCCACCAACTGATGAAACTCCACATCCATCGCCTGTCGCCTGTGGCAATGAGCCAGATTCAAAGCATTCTTCTTGTGTTCTTCTTTTCTGGCTGAACATTTGATAAATGAAAAATCTTCAGAACAGGTACCCAAGTTTTTACAGCTACACGCGAAGACCGCATGGGAACTATATCGGTTCCAGATGACTGCTGAGGAGCAGTCACTGCACAAAGGCCCTGAACAGTCAGATATCAACATGCCAGAATCATGCTCTCTTTTACTGTAGCTTTGGGTATAGTCAAACACCGGGAATGTCCATATTTCAATACCAAAAATAAGCCTATTGACAATGCAGTTAATTTAAACTTATTTTTGCATTAAGCTAAACATCCCAAAGTTGCCAGTTTTATATGCAATGACATGGCTACATGAAGATGGACAGGAACATCAATCTTTTCCATACTGTTTTTGGCCCTAACCCTGTGTGGAATGGAGCATTTCAATGAATCAGCAACAACTTGTCTTACTTTGTTGCACACATTCATTTTGATCACTAAAAAAACAACCAGGTTATATTGCTGGTCTGTTTTTTATGTGGCTATGTTTTTAAATCATAATAAACCAATTGTTTTCAAAACCAAATAATGTCATACATATAATGATAAGAAAACATACAGTATCGTGTGGTGACACCAATGGTAGTACTGCTTAGTGCCTGTTGCCATTACATAAAAAAATGTCTTGCTATCTTTATCATTTTGGATCTGGTTACCTTGGTAACATGATTTGGAATAGAGATGCAGCAGATGACATTTGCTTGACCATTCATTTTGCTAAAATCCAAAATTGTGGCTAAAATGCTGAGACGTAATTTTTGACGTCATCCTTTTCATCGAGAGAAAAAAGGTTACCAGGCAACAGAGGGAGTGCAGGCCATTTTTAGGAGTCAGAACTAACAGACAATTTTCTGCAGCAAGGTTGTGATGGAGTTGCTGGGGCTTTTACAATGAGAGGAAAGACATTGGCAAGTTTGTTTTCTGAAAGATACATCCATAGCCCACACATGCTCAGGTTAAGCAGTACAGAATTGGAAGAATTCCTTGCACTGAACTATATGTGCCTTTATGCGTATCAATCAAGTTACAAAACTTGGAAAAAAATTTGTTTCACAGCCAGTTTGTCACAGGCACATATTCTCATGTTACCGGAGCTACGAGCTAAGGGATTTTGTAAATGGCCAATAATGAGACTGCAGTTTGGCTGGAAGACATGAGAGAGCTAAAAACTGTGACTGATGAGAGAAATTATTCCTATGCCCAACTGTGACCACTTAACAAGCATGGCTGATAATACTGATTGTTTGGGCCAGAATGTTCTTGCTACTTTTCAACCACTTGCAGTGACTATAATTTATTACTAAATTGTTTTGGAACCCCTAACCCCTCCCCCTCCAAACCCCCTCAAAACTCTGTTCCAAATGTAGACAACGTTTTATTATTAAAAAAATATCTACATAAAAAGTGATTAATATTTACAAAACAGAATATTGAGTTATATACATATATATTTCCATATAATATACATATATATATATATATGTATATATATATATTGTATTGTATAAAGGATCGCCATGGTCTCCAGTATGAAAACATCAGTATCGATTCTTTGGCAGAATACCATTTAAAAGCCGAACGTCACAACAATACTGGAGAGCACAGTAATGACAGACGCATGTTTACATTCAGTTATTTTACATTATAAGGATAAGTACATGACAAACGCAAAAAAAAAAAACGTTCTGCGGTAGCTATCAACCTTCTTATATGTGTTCCAAGGTGAGCAGACCACAGACGATACAATACCTGTAAAAAAAATAACTGGCCTACGAATCCGTATGACATAAAAAAAAATCATAACATAAATTGATTTAAAAAAATATGTATGATGAATTAACAGTATAAAGCAGAAAACCACAGACTTCCATTGGCGAGTATAACACTGGAAGTTAAAACGACTAAAGCCTAACTATATCCTATTGCATGTAAAGCCTATAACTATCAGATCTGTAAGCTTAACTTTATTCTCATTAGAAAACAATAGTATAGGCTTGTATCTAGACATGAATAACGATATTTCTGGAATTCTCCATCGTTTGTTTGTATTGATTAAGCCAGTCTCTTAATTCTGAAATCCGATATCCTTCGGGTCCTCTGCCTCCTTGGTAAACCACCATGCCATCCCGAAGAATGTAAAGTCTATCAAAATACGCTCCATATGCCGCATTCGAGGAGTTCTCCATGCTGTCGGCCACAACAAGGCACCCGGGGACCTCCAGGTTCATAAGTTGCGCCGCAGTCAACCTGTCCTCTAGACACCGGTGCTTGGGGATTTGGAATGGCGCGTCGGAGCTCATCCATCCGTCCGAAGGATGAGCCTCTTCAATATACACAACAACAGAGTCTGCTATATCAGCATATTGCTGTACTACCCCCTGGAACGCCTTCAGGCGCGCCATGAACGGGGGTCAGGTGCAGCTGCCAAAGTTTAGAATGAGCGGTCTCGTCGCCTTCGCGTAATCGAGGATTCGGCTGCGCTTCAGGTCTCCAAGCTGCACTACTTCAGTATTAGGTGCTACATATCCAAGGTGTGCGGATTTCAAAAAGTCCAATTTATGACCATGCCAAACGGCCTTCAGTGATTCCAAACTGAACATTCGATTACAGTCGGATATACAAAGCGGGGGGTCCACGCTGCAGTCCCCGTTTTCTCTCAACCTGAAGAAGATTCTCTTTCTTATACACAGAAAATCAAGCAACCAAAGCATTGCCGCTGCCAAGAAAAAACGAGGCAGCAAAATAAAACAAACGATTGCATTCTTTAGGGCCTTTATCGTATTCATGGTGGCTCCAAACCGCGGACCAGCCACAGTGTTGCTGGAGCTTGCCGCGGTTTGATCAGACTGACTTGGTCCACATGCGCTACGATGTCTGTGCGCTGAAGTTTCTTGCCGCTCACAACTTCCTCTTTTTATAGCACCGGCAGATTTGAAAGTATACCACCACGCCTTCAAACCAGGGGCCGAGTCCTCACATGGTGGGGATTACCTTCTTTCAACTTTACTGCTTGGACAGACAGCAAAGGGAGGGCGAGAGAAAGGGAGAGATGAGTGTGTCTAGATGGAACGGAACTGATCGGAGAGGGACATGTCTGGCTTGTTTCCGTTTGATTATGCATTTACATTTATCTACAGGTCAATTGTAAGACTTGTCGGCGAATTAGAAAAATAAATTGCAGTGTGCTCAATTTCCATGACCTGAACGACAATAGCTACTGTTATTATACAATTATTTTAGACATTTTGACTATAAATGAATATGAATAGTTTTGATTGGACACGAAAAAAAAGTTAACTGAGCGGTCTCTTTTTATGTTGCTTTAAACCACTATCAGGTTTATCCTAAAATAATTGTTGATTAAAGCTTTGTAATCAGATTATATGTAAAAGTATAATTCTGCGTTAAGTAGACTCAAACACAGATACAAGGCCCTTTATAGTTCATACACCAATAGTTTTAATTAATAGTATAAGGTGATTAATATGGCCATAAGTTTTTTTTTTCAGACGTTTAACACAGAAAAGCTATTTGTGTAGAACTGACATACCCAATGCATGTTTTTGGTTTTTGTTTACCAAATCAAATACAGCAGAAAAACAGCATATACTGTACAAATCATAGAGAGAAATTGATATATTATGAAATACTGATACCATGAATTACCCGAAAAACTGACAACGCCTTCCTTCCCCTAGTTACAAAGTCTACCTCACTTTCAGCCTTTTTTCCCATGAAAAGACTTGTACTAAAGCATGTAGTTATCATTTGGGAATTCTACATGCAAAGTCAGAACACATTACTTCTACTTCTACATTACTTCTTCGCCTAATTACATCTTGATGGGTGCTTTATTAACCCCTAAAACTCAAGAAATCCGTGGTGCCCTCAATAGACTTTACAGTAATCGAACAGTGTGCGAAATATCTAATCTCAGCACAGCCTTTAACCAGCCAGGTTCTCTACAGGTCAGTATGATTCAGATTGCATGCAGTACTAATAGTAAATGATCAAAAACAAACCCTTTTAAAACTCCTCTTTGTGGCAAACACGTTTGACATTATATATACATTATAAATAGTTATATTTATAATTATTACAAAATAGAGATCTACTCAGAACTATAGTAAATAAACAATCCTAAAATGTAATACAATGCTATGCCAATATACTTTAAACCTTGAGCCAATTAATAGATGTTACCTTTTACCATACCAAAGGATTCCATGCTCATTAACTTTGTTGAATTTAAGCACACTATTGTAAATTTCTAGTTGCAATCATAGTTTGAGATTTAATCACGTTTAAGACGTATGGTTGGCAAACAAACATTATCACTGCACTGTATACATAATGTGTGTTAGTTCAGCCATTTAAAAAACAGTTCTTAAGGAGTCCCTAAAATATCTGACACATTCTTTCTCAGTTTTTCTGTCTCGTTTCTCTCTCTCTCTCTTTCTCTCTCTCTCAGTTTACAAGCCAGCCAACACTCCTCCATAGCCCCGAGCATGTACTCAATTCTTTCTTTTAGTGTGTTCGCTCTGTCAACATCAATAATGTACCCATAAAAAGCATTTGAGGATCTTGGCTATATCAGTGTGAAAGATCCTTCATTGCATGACAGGATGCCCTATAACCATTTGGCAGTCAGTTGTTTCTCGCTTTCTTCCCCTCTGCCCTCCCTGCACCTGTTGTCTGCATATGTTGCCTAAATCCTCTCCACTTTACCAAAGCACATGAACCAAAGTGAATTGATTTGAGGTTAAAAATATATATATATGTTTTCTGATTTCATCGTCATTCTACAAATGTTCCTATTTTGGCTTTTCACCCACTTACCTTCCGTAAACTGAGCAGGATTTTGGCAGAGGCATTGGGTTCATCTGAGGACAATGCAGAACTGGAAAAACAGCATGTGCCTTCCGCATACTTATTGAGATGGAAAGTTTCCAGAAACCAACACTGTTGAAACATCATAAAAAGGTCGCCAGAAAACCAGTTTTACTATAATGATCTATTCTGGCGTCTTTT
The DNA here is from genome assembly GCA_026901105.3 of Galaxias olidus. Lineage (NCBI taxonomy): Eukaryota > Metazoa > Chordata > Actinopteri > Galaxiiformes > Galaxiidae > Galaxias > Galaxias olidus. The sequence continues at coordinate 63,402 of JAPMUY010005685.1, read as the reverse complement.
TTTTTTAAAAGAAGAATTCCCCTCAAATCTCCCACCCTCCATGTACTGTAATGAATAAAGCCCACCGTCTCCTCTCCTCCTTCTCATCTCCTTCCCCCGCAAACCCTTCTGAATCAAAGAAGAGCAGTGTTCCAGCTCAACTTGAATGAAATGCTATAGTGGGCTGCCTGTATCTGAGCAACCAGAAGCCACTGAGGATTACAGTGTTATATAGAATCCATCGTCTCATGCGGCTAGATTTATTATGCATGTCTTGTTAGTGGTAAAGGGAAAGCTAGGCAGAGGGCTCCTCGTGCAGTAAACCATTTTCTCCAGACAAAGTCCACAAAAACAACAGTAGCTACAACCCACTGGGGTTATACAGAAAGCTTGTCTATCAAGCTTTGTGTCAGGCTCTCTATAGATTCCAAAAAAAAGTATGCTCTACGGAAACTAAACCAAGGATACATTTTTGAAGGGCTGTTCCGAATTGTGAGGAAAGATTGTGCTCTCAATTTGAACCAGTACAAAATGTATGCATATTTGTGTGGGTTTTTGGTGTGCAAAAGAGAGACATATTGGGTGCGGAAATTTGGATTTGACATTTCAGGTCCATCTTAGTTGGTTTTAGCTATAAAGATTTCTCTTTGCATCAGGAATAAATGTAAGCAAGCAAATTCAATTGCTTTGTTTTATAATTCATAGGAACTATTACTTTTACTTTAAATACACTATGGGCAACTTTTTTGTATTAACGTATCATCAATACCTTTCTACAGTATGCACGATGTAATGTCTATGGGAGAATGAAAAAATTGTCATTCAGATCAGTTCAGGCGTGATATCCCACAAAACTGTGACGATTTGCTTCCCGGCACAAGGAAGTGTGTCACTGAATCAGGAAGAGATTCCCATACTTGTAATATAGTCGTTGATCATGCTACCAATATGCAGTGACCACAAGCATTCTGCACGTTTTCTTAATAATTACAGCAAGCAAACTGTAGAGAGGCAGCCAAAACCACCTCTTATAAGAAACCACCTACAGCTGCATTAACATAGTTTTAAGGTAATTAATTCACATTTTAATGAAAAGCCATTTTTAATATGATTAATTAGACTAGGTAGATTGCCACAGTAAATCAATTACTTTTACAGTTTGAGCCATGCCACATCTGAGGTTGTAGGGCAACAATTCATTGAAAAATTCCTATCGCAGTTACATGTTCTAAAAAAGTCCCATATCAAAGTCACGTGTGGTACAGCTTTAAAAAGACATGTTAGCATGTCCTCATACGGCCCCTGTTTGTGCCTGTCTATTTGAGCTCATTACTGGGTGTCCGTCTGTACACCCTCAGATGCCAATGCTCACAGAGAGCACCAGCCTGGGACAGATGGCGGCAGGTGAGGCTGAGAAAAAAAAAACACTGAAATGCCTCACAATCCCCCTACTTCCGTTTTTTTTTTTTTTTTTTTGTGAGTAGATATTTTTCCAAAATTTCATTTAGGCTGGATAGTTCTGGCTTGAAATATTTGTGCATTGCTATTTGGAGTTGGTCTAAATTGTGCATTCGTTTAACAAAATGTGAAATCCGGAGGTTAATGTAATACTCCAAAAGATTACCAAAAAAAAAATCAAACTGGCTGTGAGTGAATCAGGGTTCTTTGTTGTCCTCATAAGGTCACTGTGCACTCAACTGTGTTTAATAGGATATGCGGCATGCTCTGAGTCGAACCGGCAGGATGCCGCTCAAACAACAGGGAAATCTTCCACTGACAATGGCTGTGACCCGGGATGGGGAGGTGAAACGACAGAGCAATGGCTGGAATACACAGGCCAGGCCAAGCCAAGGCAAGGGAACAAGACATTGTGTGTGTATCATCTGTCCAACAGTGGAATCATATGAATGTAAGTGTATTTTAACGGTAATATGCTCTGGTTTCACAGCTAAATTGTACAAGTGGAACAGCGCAGGGATTAAGGAGGGCTGGAGCTGGGACTGTGGCATAGTAAAACCTTTTTTACTGGGACTCAAAGAGACCCAAATGATTGTAGTCTGTCAACTTTTACTAGTTTTTTTATCAACTTGTGTGGAAAACCAAACAAAACCACAGACTATATAATTGTCTTTCAGGCAGGCGACACAAAGTAGTGAGCTGCATCAGGGACACACTGTATCAGAGTGTACGACAGCTCCCCATTCTCACGGAGCAACATTTTAAAAGTAGACGTTCATAGATGTTCAAACTAAAGCCCCTCTAAGCTGTAACATGATTTTCCGCGTTGGCAACAAATTACCCCACTTTGGATTCATTATTGTGAGTGAATTGAAACTACGTAAAAGGAGTTGTTCCAGCTGTCATCTGGTGATTCGATGATCTTTCAAAGGTATGGCATGACGTGCGTTCATGATTATGGCATGAAAGCATAGCAAGTCAAACAGTATCCCATTACATTATAAAACTCATAGTTCCTGGTGATATGTGTTCCCCTTCTCTCTTTGGCTGTCTCTTGTCATTCCCTACTTTATTCACTCCACTGCCCATATCTGTCTCCTTCTCTTAACCCCCCACCTTCTCCCGCCTCTTTCCATCAGCTCTCTTTCTACATCTGCGAACACCCCCCCCCCCCCCCCCCCCCCCCCCCCCCCCCCCCCCCCCCCCCCACCCCACCCCCACCCCCTACCTCATTACAGTCCAGAATGTGAAAGACCCCCTGGTGAATTCAGGCATCTTGCTTTCATTTCAAAGGACTGTAGATGTCCCAGTCTAGCAACAGTGCCACATTGCAGTGGTCTAGCTTTCATCTGACCGGGATATTTGAATACAAGAAATATGAGTCCTCTCGGCTGAAGCTCCCACATAAATCAGCCAGAACTCACTTCCCCTACATAACTGACCCCATGGGGAGCACGCGCTGTGTGTGGAGCCCGGTTCAGATCCGGTCGCTAGGCAGATGGGGATGGAGTGAGAGAGACGGAACACTGGAGAAGGAGCCATAAAGAGAGCGCATGGCTGCTATGGTTTAGTGAACACTGTGTGCCTTTCGTACGTTGTGAGGCTATATAGAGTAACAGAAGGCGTCTGAGGGCAACATCAGAAGTCGCCGTTGCTGTTGAGCCAACAGCCTGGGATCCACTGGCATCTCAGCAGGGGACTAGAAAGTCACTTGGCCATGTTAACAGAAATACAGCCATGCAACCTCTATGTAGAATCACAGAATAAGATTGAGTTCTAAAGGATTGAAAAAAAACCAATAAAGAATATTTTACACCTAGTTAGAGCTAGTGTTGAGAAACAAATTATGTTTTCAAAAACATTTTGCATGCATTTTGTGTGACACTTTAAGAGAAATATCATTCTAGCCATTTTGTCTGTCTGCCACACTATTACCAAGTCTTAAAACAAATTCTAATTAAACTTGCAGTCTGGCAAAAGCTGTTTGTGGTACCTACTCTCCGCCTACGCAGGACTAAAAACTCTTTGTTCTGATCAAATCCCGACAGAGTTGTTACATAAGGAGTCAACACAAGTCCACTTTAAATTTTTTTGTGCCATATTTAATGTGTTTGTGGGGGAGGAACGTTTTTTTTTTTATGAATAAACACCTTCCTACGTAACAGTTTGTCAGAAGTTGGCGAGCTAATTTAGAAAGAAGTGCAATATCCCAATGAACTCTACGAACTATGAGCTTAGAATAATAACATAGTGTACATTACAGGTTTAGGCACAGTTCTCATTAGTGCGTATGCATTATTCGAATGTAATATAAAAAATCCCAATAGCTAACTAACAAATAGCATGTACCACTTCATGGCCAACCAAGGGTATAAATAACACTGTATATTGTATATGCATACATAAGTACATGTATTATCCCCCCAAAAGATTTGCAGCTGTTAAGGTTTAGACTCTACAGCTTAAACAACTAACTCATATGAACTTACTAAAAGGACCAAAATCCCCCTCCACCCATATGTTTCCATGATATGATTCATGAAAAAAGCTGAATCTCAATCAAAGTTGTCCTTAAAACCGGCAGAGAATGTAGGGGACTGAAGAAAACCAAAACCACCAAGCACATTCAGCCTTTCATTCCTGTGCTTACTAACCCATTCATGACATGAAGCTTTGGTAAAAGTTCAGGCAGACAACTCGAAGTATGTGTGCTGATGACATAAGCCGTCATGTTGTGTGCTACACCTACACAAATCACTTGACACACCTGTTCACAATCAAATGTCCATGTCAATGAGGGAGGTATTTAATTAAATGACCTGAAGTGAAGGTTAGGTTCCGTGCTTGTCTGATGAGGTGATGCTCCCACATCCAACCCAACTGCCAACTGCCACTTCGGGTCTGCTAATGTGTTCTAAAGGAGAATCCATGTATGAACCTTCCTGCCTCTGAGCATTGTCCCGGATAATGTTATGGCAAGGAGCTCCAAAATATTTTGGAGACCCAACCATGCCAAACTGAATTGTATTCACATTTAATAAATGTTTAAGACGGATGAGTTTGTCTGACTGAGATAGTGTAATAGGATAATTGAACCCCACTGGCTGCGAGTCTCAGGCATCAGGACTTCTGTCGGTCCACTTTGTTTGGAAAATGTTGGGGAATTTATTCCACTCGCAATAATGGGTTGTTATGTGTTTTAATTTGATGACGCAAGGCGGTCCCTTATTTGTTTCCTTTTTTTCAGGTGCACTTGGTTTCCAGGGAAATAAAGCTCCTAGTCCATGTCATCAGTGCACTTTTCATTAGGTAAAATCACTGTTCAGCCTCTTCTACTGTTTATGCAATCTGTTGGTTTAATAGTGTGTGCTTGTGTGTGTGTGTGTGTGTGTGTGTGTGTGTGTGTGTGTGTGTGTGTGTGTGTGTGTGTGTGTGTGTGTGTGTGTGTGTGTGTGTGTGTGCATGAGAAAGAAAGAGAGTAAAAGCTAAGGGGAGAGTATGTGAAGGGTTCAGTGAATGTGTGGTGGGGAAAGGGTTGGGGGAGGGGGATTGTATGTTTCTTAGCGTGTGTCTACCTTTATTAGAACGATCATATTTTTTCTCAATGTGTCTTTATGGGACTGTCTGTACAAAAATGCCAGTTTCCTAACCACTATTTTTGCTCATTGATAGAATTCCAACAGCTTTCATTTTACCACTCAGAACATGTCAGCAAGAATGATCTGACATGAAGACTTGACAAGCTGGTCTGTTTACGAGATTGTTGAGAACATTGGAACTAGAGTGAGAGAGAGAAAAGAATAGGGAAGAGGGAGATACGGAGTTAGTGTGTGTGTGTGTGTGTGTGTGTGTGTGTGTGTGTGTGTGTGTGTGTGTGTGTGTGTGTGTGTGTGTGTGTGTGTGTGTGTGTGTGTGTGTGTGTGTGAGGGTGTGCGTTTGTGTGAGTGTTTGTGTGAGGACAGGGGGAGAGCGAAAGACTGTGACAGACAGACAGACAGATAGAAAGAGAGCGAGAGAGGGGGAGAGACAGGGAGAAAGAGCTATAGACTGAGAGCGAAATAGAAAGAGAGCAAAGGAGAGAGAGATGGAGGCAAAGCGCTCCGCAGTGCACTCGCTGTCTCATCCTTGCAAAGTTCACATGAGGACAGGATTGCACACTGCCTTAAGATTATCTGCAGCGTTCGTTGGAGGTCTGATAGAGGGGGGCGGCGGACACTTTGCCTCCGAACATAACAACATTTCGTGTGGCTATTGTTGTTCAGTGTTTGAACCTTTTTAAATTCTAAGTAAAAAAAAACAACAAAAAAAAACATCTAAATCCCTATGTGATATGTGGTAAAGGAAAGAGCAAGAATCGACTTCCTCTCATAAGGCATTTAGCAGAGAATGATCCCAGGGTTTGAAAGAAAATGTCATGGATTCGTAGGGGAATCAAGCAATGTGTACAACCAGGCCATTTTGCCAGTGTGTAGGCTGAAGATTGCATGAGAAGATTGCAAATTACTAATTTAAGGAGTAGGCTATCCTATCGACTGACGTTGATTGACACAATTGTTTTCCCTTCCAATTACATTGGCCATGTGTGCAATAGAACCTTGTGAGAAGGCCCACATTCTGTTCTCTCTTTTAAGTTACTTTCCAGGAATTTTGGGTTAACCTAAAACATTTAGCTTTGTCCAGAAACAGTGTTAAAACGCTGAGGAACAGCTTGTGCCTGTTATGGCCAATACAGTTTAAAGGAATGAGTCTGACATGTCTTGACAAGTTGGGAGTGTGGAATGAGGGATATTTGAATATATACATTCTGTCTCATATTAGGTCATGTGAAATATTCAGAGGAGATGGTTTACAGATACTGATACAAACATTTTGTGTTGAGATGACTAGTTCAAATCTTATACAGTGCAATGAGTCAAAGAGTCAAATATGTCTGTATGTTATTTGAATGCAAAAAGGCTAGTGCAAATAATACTTAATAAACGTTTAGGGATTTGGGGAATTTTGAAAGTCAATTTGCTGCATAACCACTGTAAAAAAAATAAAATAAAGAGGGAATAGTGAAAATAGTACTTGCTGTACTTTTTTTGAGATTGGTAGAATCTTCATTGCCAGTAACCATTTGGCTTCTATGTTGTATTACAACATTTATTTTCAAAAGCAGTTTTTTATGTGTACATTCTAATTGTTTACTGGACTGGTGTGTGAGTAATCCTTTTTGGTATGGTGAAAGGCTGGATGGTGTGTCTGGGGAGTTCTCAGTCATGTACTACAATACAGTGACACATTCATGTGGTTTTTGCTCAACTATTAACCCTGGTTTCTCAGTGGATTTACAAGAAATTATGCTTTTCCTGTACAGAAGAGGGACCTAACAAAAGTACATTTTCCGGGAATAATTGGAGAATGCGCAACACCATGATTCACATGAAGTCAGGCTGTAGATTGATATGGTTACAGATACAATATTCCAGATGTCAGAATGTGCCCGATTGAGTGTGGCTAATTACCATGAAAAACATGTTGTTCAATGCATTGAAATGAAAAATATTTTAGTTTTTGTCTTTAAGGTAAGTAAGTCCGTGCTTTATTGTGCTCTAACCTCAAGAGCTGCTGGTCATTTAGGGAAGCAAGTCTGTTCTAGACACATCTGCTTCCAATTCTCACCTTCCATTGCCTGTGGAGTGTACCCAGTACCCCACGAGTGATTCTGTGAAGAGTTATGGCTACATGGTAAAACTCACCTACAGGGTTCCTGGAAAGCATGTCTGTGCAACCTCCTTTTCATGTTGAACAAAAAAAATGTATTTGTGGGTTCTGGTTTGGCTCAGCAGATGCTAGTGTAGATGCCAAGGTGTGTTTTCCAGAACAGCTTTACAGGAACAGAGTAGTGCATAGTTACAATTATTAAATTTTTTTACACGTTTATGATGTGAAATGTTTGGGTGCAAAGAGAATGTTTGCAGTCTAAGACAAGGTTTATAAAGTGTGAAAATAGTTCAGCTGAAAGCAAGGGAATGGATTTAACTTGGCCTCTGATATTTACGAGCCTGAAAATTACCATGCTAATACGTTGTTAAATATGTTTTTTCGATACTTAGATATACTATATCTAATATAATCCAATATATACTATATCTAATATATCTAATATATATATGTGTATATATATATATATATATATATATACATATGTATATATAATATCTAATAAATATATGCACTATACTAACATACAATATAAACAATTATAATTTCCCTCTCTGTCTTTCTGACCGGATCTGAATCATTCTGCAAGTGTCGCATCAGGGCATGATCTGCTCATCACTTACGCTGCTGATGTGACAGATGAAGCTGAAAGCTATACAACCAAGTGCATAAATCAGTGTAGAGGAAGAGAGATGAAAAAAGTGCAGCAAACGTTCTAATCTATGTGCTCACTAGGACCCGGGTTCAAAGCCCAGGGCTTAATGTAATTCTCTGGCACAACTGGATTTGTATCAGTCCCAAAAGGGTCAGTAAGGTTAAGAACTTCCAAGTAATAGTGTTTAAATCCTTCCAGCAGGACAAGGCACCCGTCGTGACTCACCTTCACACAGTAGTAGAGTGGGGTGTCATACTGGGGGAGACACACAAATGGACGCTCACTAATAAGCGCTGGAGCAGCAGAAGAGGTTCTGGATGAAAATTAAAAGGAATCATTGTGATCATGCTCTTACAGCTGTCCTGGTAATGAGAAACAACAGCAAAAGGAAAATATTTAAGGATTTAATTGTATATATTGTACAAGATAGCAGTGGAGCGTGGATAGTACAAAGTGCTGCATTACATGTTCAAAATGTCAGTTTCACTGCAACATTGTGTTACTTGTATATTCTACATAATATTAATTATTATTATACGCACAATACTTACTAGGTTGGATAACTCACTTTCTATCCAAAGTAGCTAGATCCACAGTATGTTGATTGCCTGTTCAAATTATTGTATTATCATGTTCGTTCTTCTTTAAAAGCTGGTTTTATAATTGTGTCCTGTGGTTGTGATTGTTTACAGAGAGAATTTACCTTGGATGAACCGAATACAGAAATGCCTACCTGGCTCCAGGGAGAAGTGGGTGAGAAATAGAGAAAGAGAGTGAGTCAACAAAGGTGCGGAGGGAAGCTTTGTATAGGTGTTTACTGAAATCTTACAGTTCAATTCTTGAAGGCTTAATAACAAATTTAAAGCCATCAAAAATAAATACTGCATACCTCATAGCAGTTATGGAACTATGATAGAGGAAGTGCAATCTCATAGTCTGAACTGTAAACAAAATATTTTTGTGTTGACATATCAACTGACATAATCTGATGAGCTGACATATTAATCACAGTGCGTGGTGCTATAGGTGTAGGAATTAGACCACATCCTTAAGTCCTGTAGAATCAAACCACGTGTCCAGGGAGTGTACAGGTATTTAGATCACATAATATAATATAATATAATACTCTGACAAGCTGGCATATTAATCATAGTGCGTGATGTAATAGGTGTAGGAATTAGACCACATCCTTTTGTCCCGTAAAATCAAACCATGTGTCCAGGGAGTGTCCATTTATTTACAATGAGTTCCACTTTAATTAGAACCAGTTTTAACATGGTTCAGTCATTAACTTTTACCTAACCTCCGCCATGTGCGAAACATCTGTCTCTCCCAAAACAATGGAAATGATTGCCACTGTCATTATTTTCTAGTCAACCACCAGCATGCTTGGAGTACAGTGTGTTGATCTTGGCAGTCTCAGGTTTCTGAATGAGGGATGAAGAACTCAGCGGATCAAACCTTGTTTCAACATTTTGATGCCCTTGGCTCTTCCTGCTCCCACAATTCTTGTCCAAATTTGCCCTTTAAAATTATCAAGAAATTTGGCAAGTGAGTGCTTGTTCTGTGGTGTTGCTGTTGGCTTTTCACAATGCTCACACACACAATTATTTGTGTTCCAGACAAGAAAGATTTGTAAATATTTTTTTTGAAAAGTACTTGTTTTATAAAATAATTTTCATACAGAGAATAATTTTGTTCTTTGATTTCTTTATTTTTTTTTTATATGTCCATATCAACATACATTATGGATAGAAAGCCATCACACTTTATGTTTTCTTCTTGTGTCATAACAGATAATGTACCACCCAAGAAGCCCACATGTGGTATACAGAGTGTTTTCTTAATGTGTGTTCCAAGGGAGAACAGGAGAACGCCATAGTTTATATAGAACTTTCTTAGTGGCAGTGGCAGGACTTCAATCTGTAAACTTATATAATAACAGACGCAATGTTGATGCAATGTTTTCATCATAATAATTGTAGTGCTTGCAGTAAAATTAAGTCATGACAACATTTATTAGCAACATGCACACGCAAATGAAGTGGGAGAAATTGTTATAGAACGTGAGAGAGGAGAGTTTTGTTTAGTCAAGTAGTGTACTGTATGTTGCTGGCATGTAAGTGTGCCAACCTGGCTATTTTTAGGCCAGACAAAGCTTGAGAGTATTAACTTCAAATGAGGATGGAGTTCCTAATCAAATTTACTGAAAACAATGGGATTGCAGAAGTCTTTCTTTGAGAAGGTTGAAAAGCTCAGGTTTGATTAATTAGAAAAGATTGTACAGAAGGGTAAAATTACGTATCAAAGGGTTGTGTTAAATAACTAGCAATAGAGACAGTCAATTCAACAAAGTATATATATATATATATATATATATATATATATATATATATATATATATATATATATATCATGTATTCTTTTATCATCAAGAATAGAAGAGAAAACCTGACATCTGGTCAGGTCTTAGGTGCCTCAAGGGGCGGTAACCCTCGAACATCCTGGTGGACACCAGTGGTCAGGGGAGCCGTCCGATTGACTATCCCGGAAGACTCCGGAGGCAGTTGCAAGGTACCGACACGCCCGAAGGACTGCAGCCTCGGCCGTGGCAGGGCCAAAGCAGCGTGTGTGGGAGGAGTTCGGAGAAACCATTGAGAAGGACTCTCGGCTGGCACCAAAGCGGTTCTGGAAGACCATCCGACACCTCAGGAGGGGAAAGCAAGGAACCATCCAAGCTGTATACAGTAAGGATAGGATGCTGTTGACCTCAACTGACAAGGTGATTGGGAGGTGGAAGGAACACTTTGAGGAACTCCTGAACCTGACAAACCCACCCTCTATAGTAGAGGCAGAGCTGGAGGATGATGGGGGATCAGCATTAATCTCCCTGGCGGAGGTCACTGAGGTAGTCAAACAACTCCACAGTGGCAAAGCCCCAGGGGTTGATGAGATCCGCCCAGAAATGGTAAAGACTCTGGGTGTTGAGGGACTGTCATGGATGACACGTCTTATCAACATTGCGTGGAAGTCGGGGACAGTACCTAAGGAGTGGCAGACCGGGGTGGTGGTTCCCCTGTCCAAAAAGGGGGACCGGAGAGTGTGTGCCAACTACAGAGGCATCACATTACTCAGCCTCCCCGGGAAAGTATACTCCAGGGTGCTGGAAAGGAGGGTTCGACCGATAGTCGAACCCCGGATTGAGGTGGAACAATGCGGTTTCCGGCCTGGTCGTGGAACAATGGACCATCTTTTTACCCTCGCGAGGATCTTTGAGGGGGCCTGGGAGTATGCCAATCCGGTCTACACGTGTTTTGTGGATTTGGAGAAGGCGTATGATCGGGTTCCCGGGAGATACTGTGGGAGGTGCTGCGAGAGTATGGGGTGAGGGGGTCTCTACTCAGGGCCATCCAATCTCTGTACTCCCAAAGCTAGAGCTGTGTCCGGGTCCTCGGCAGTAAGTCGGACTCGTTTCCGGTGAGGGTGGGCCTCCTCCAAGGCTGCTATCCTGTTTGTGATATTCATGGACAGGATCTCACGGCGTAGCCGCAGGGGAGGGGGGCTGCGGGTTGGTGGGCAGAGGATTGCATCACTGCTTTTTGCAGATGATGTGGTCCTGATGGCATCATCGGTCTGCGACCTGCAGCACTCATTGGATCGGTTCGCAGCCGAGTGTGAAGCGGCTGGGATGAGGATCAGCACCTCCAAATCTGAGGCCATGGTTCTCAGCAGGAAACCGATGGATTGTCTACCCCAAGTAGGGAATGAGTCTTTACCCCAGGTGAAGGAGTTCAAGTATCTAGGGGTCTTGTTCTCGAGTGAGGGGAAAATGGTACGAGAGATGGGCCGGAGAATTGGAGCAGCGGGTGCGGTATTTCAGTCGCTTAATCGCACGGTTGTGACGAAGAGAGAGCTGAGCCAGAAGGCAAAGCTCTCAATCTACCGGTCTATCTTCGTTCCTACTCTCACCTATGGTCATGAAGGGTGGGTCATGACCGAAAGAACGAGATCGCGGATACAAGCGGCGGAAATTAGTTTCCTCCGGAAGGTGGCTGGCATCTCCCTTATGGATAGGGTGAGAAGTTCAGCCATTCGTGAGGGACTCGGAGTAGAGCCGCTGCTTCTTTGCGTAGAAAGGAGCCAGTTGAGGTGGTCCGGGCATCTAGTAAGGATGCCACCTGGCCACCTCCCTAGGGAGGTGTTCCAGGCACGTCCAGCTGGGCGGAGGCCGCGGGGCAGACCTAGGACCAGGTGGAGGGATTATATCTCCACACTGGCCTGGGAACGCCTTGGAATCCCCCAGTCAGAGCTGGTTAATGTGGCCCGGGAAAGGGAAGTTTGGGATGCCCTGCTGGAACTGCTACCTCCGCGACCCGACCCCGGACAAAGATGATGATGAGGACCTTACATCTGAACCCATCAGCAACCAAGAAAGCAACTTGAACATGAGACGTCACTCAATAACATAACAATGCATGTTTGCCCATTATAAGAGGACGCTCCCAGCAAAATGTTGAATGCATGAGCTTGTTTATTTTTAAATCCTATTAGATGATAAAAAATCCATCAGGGAAGAGGTTAGAAGAGTGCTCTCTTTTCAGTAGGAACTCGGTTAATACTGCCAGTGTAGTCGCATGGGAAACTTCTCTGCACATATTAAAACAAGACTATTGGCGTTATTGGCAGTACCTCAGTGATGCATGAGTAAACATCGTCACGACTAGTTATAAGGTGCCAGACTTTTCCATTTGCGCTGTATGTCTCATACAGTATGCGCCAACATGTTCATACATTAAGCGTAGACCAGGTTTCATAAAAAAAAAAAAGATTCGCTTTTTAAAACACAGTGCTAGGTAACATTTATTTTTGAATGATTTCAGATTTACCGATAGACCTGATGATAGCAGATGATCGGCGTTGCACACGTCTCCTCCAGTGCTCCTTGCCCATTAGAACCTACCATGACAGAGAGATTAGAGGGATGTCTGAGATGGAGAGTCGATGAGAAACAGCTGATTAGATTACCGCACTGCTGCGGCTGCAGGGCAGCTTTAGACAGTCACTCTCCTTTTACCTCAGCTGCCCTCTCCTTTCTCTCATAGCTCTTCCAAGCAGAGCAACACACCCCCTCTGCAGGTAGGCTACGCCGCTTTTCCAAATCCTCCTTTCCTGACTGTGGTCTGGATCCAGACTTGGGGTAAATTAAGGTCACCGGTAAATGTTAATCGACACATTTATTGGCTGAAAAGCTACGAAATGTGAATCATGTGGATTTAGTTATGTGGGCACAGGTGCTAAAAGCAGTTCTTCTTCTCTTCAATGCCCCAAGTTAGTCTAAGCTGGCTCCTATGTGTAACAGAGCACTAATTTGTTGACAGTGTGTGGTGAGCTCAGGCTATGACTGCTTTGGCTGACCCTTCAGAAGACACCCTGGCCAAGAAAGCAGTATGGTGCACATGGTTCATTACCTTTTAGTGTAGAGTATATATAGAGAGAGAGACAGGGAGAAAGAGACAGAGAGAAAGAGAGTGTGTGTATGTAGGCTAATCTTGCATAATTTTGTGGGTGAAAAGGAGTCCAGATGACTAAACGGTGTCTGTCACTTGTTGTTTTTTTTTGCCATGTCTGAATCTTAGCCAATATTCACATTTCTTCCGTTATTTGACCTTGGTTCAGTTACACTGCTTGGCCCCTATATAGAGACACACAAACATAACTTTCGAGAGAGCATCAATAAACAAGAAATACAGCTTGAGGTGTTATTAAATAGTTGACTTTAAAAATATATTGTGTAAGATGAAATAGGAATTATGAATATAGGATAAAAGCACTAGCAGACTACACCATCTAGTGGGGCATCAGAGTAAATTTTTATTTTGGTTCTGGGAAATGAATAGGAATCTGATAGATAATAAAAAAAAAATATTTTATTGTAAAGACTTTATTTAAAAAACAGTTTTACCTTCTACCTTTTTATATTTTTTTTGTTTGTTTCTTTATTTACTGTAAATTAGCTTAATTAAGATAATGGGTATATTTATTTCACTGCAACATTTACTTGACACATTTCAGTTTCACCAAGAGAGTCAGTAATTCTGCAGGATACTGTATTTGGCTCATTGCTCATCAATCCCCCCAAAAAACACACAATTTGGACATGGCCAGTCTGGGTGAACTTAGGTGAGACACTTGTGGTAATCTCCTTTACTGGTTTACTTTGGAGACCAATAACTACAGGAGAGTCCAGTTCCTAGATAAGCTGAAAATCCAGTAAAGCCGAGTTACACTGTAGCATATTCCTGTTGTGTCCTGCTGTAACCCGATTTTCTGCATGTATTTTAATAATTTATTTTCCCTGGACCAACAAATTACGTTGGAGAGGATTTGACATGGACCGTATTTCTTAATTAAAAATATATCCAATTTGCCAACTTCCAGGGATTTTTTTTCATTCAAAGCATTAGGGTGTACATGTATAACCATCCATACAAACAATTCAAGAGCGGATCCTCACAGGCATTGTGCTTGTCTGAAATCTGCAAAGAAACCCCTAACGACGCTAGATATTTTCTAAATAGTTAATAAAGGAGGAAGAGACAGAGAGAAAGAGATGATTTATAACTTTAAACAGCAGAGCTTGTTTTTGTGTTTTATATGCATGCACATACAGGACTCTAATGTAGGGACGTAACATGGAGAGATAACCATCTTAATTTGCTCAATAAATGATGCTTAACAATTAATTCCTGGGGACAGAAAGATGGACTGATCACAGTGATCCTCTACTGGATGGATGCCAAGAACTAGCTGATTATGAGTGGAACATCTAAGATAAGCCCGTTTGCTCTCTGATGCTCTGAGGGCCTGCTGTGATGTCACTGTCGTATCTGTCTGCTCAATCAATCCAGGCTCAATAAAACGTTGACGCTTGTATGATCTTAGTTAAGACAACAATGATCTGCTATTGGTCTTCAAATGCTATGAGAGAAGAATTCCATCTTTTGAATACAAAAAAGAAAGCACATCAACACTTTCAGTAACAGTAAAAGGAATATTGCTTTGGAACGTTTTCTCAAGGTGCTAATATTTAAGGTCGTGACATATGGAGGGCAAACTACAGCAATTCCATCTGATCTGTGACAACATTGATAAGCAGATCTAAGCACAAAGTTAATCATAGCGAAAGATTCTAGGGACTACTGCTGCCGATTGTAAAATTGCATTTTAACCTTAGTGGAGACATTTCAACAAAATCCTAACAGTAATTGTATAACCTACTGCATTGTAAATGCATATATATTGTTGAAAAGCATACATCCTTTGGGACTTTAGAAAGAAGATGTACACACCAGCCGCTGGCATGGGGACAAAAATATTCCACAAGACTTCAATATGCCCGGCCCTAAGGTTCTCAAAGTGTCATAGTCAATTTCACGGTGTCTTATTATATTAACATGTTCAGTGCAGACTAATAACTTCTGAACTCCTCTTGTGTGAGCCTATTCCCCCCACTTCTCTCTGCATGGTCTTTATCTTTGTCTTAAATGGAAAATTTCTATAAAATTTGAGTCTGTTTAGGATTGAAAAGATTACAATGAACACAGATTAGGATTAAAAACAACAGACAATGAACGATTTTTAAAAATGTCTCTGGCCTAATGTTAATACAATCGCTCGATATTAATGACTTAATAAACAGCACATTACTCTATGAGTTTTGTTTTTTTTGAGCTGCCATTACATCATGACAATAACCAAAATCAATCTCTCTGCTTAAACACATGGTGTTATACAACCAGTGATGTGCCGATGCCATGTCCTCAGATATGATGGTTATCTGTCACCAAGGCACATCTCTATTGCAGTTGTTTATCCCTGTCTATAAATAAACACACCTGTTCCACTAAACCTAAAGGTAACTATCCCCCACACCATAAAAAAGGGGAAAATTTGAGCAATGACCTCACTTCCACCTTCTGTACAGATATAATGTTATACTTTCAATGCCAATTGAGATCATCAACAACAGCCAACTGTTGCATGAGAAAGACAAACACAGTAGCAGCACAAACTGAAGTAATCCATCAGGCACGTGTATGGAGAAACATTTTTTTTGTACCAATGTCATACTATCTAGACTTTTTAACAACACAGCCAATTCGATACAAATCTAAAGTAGGTAATTTACTTCACATGTTAAATGCAAAGTTATCTTGAGCCCCCTAGTGGCATAACCTGTGCAGAACCACAGCTCGTAGCAATTGAACTGCAGAAGGGGTTGGGTGAGGAACATCTCAAATATTGGGGCCACGCCCTTCGTTAATGCAGTCTTTAATGTAATAGAATTGATGGGACACAGAAAACAATGTAGTCTACGTCATGTTTTTAATTGACAGGTATGTTTGAAGAAAAGCACCCAAACTGACGTATGGTTGAAAATATAAATCCAAATATTATCTTTATTGGCTCTATATAATCGTACACCATTGAGACAGTGATAGGAGCACACAGTGGGTATGATAAATAGTCAACATACCAGGCTGGAAACTGTAAGGTTCAACAGAAAAAAATAGAATAGTTCCTACTGTTGTGCATATTACACCCAAAGGAGGAGAAGAAGAATGTATGTGCCACATTGACTTCTTTCATTTTCTATTTATGTTTTATTCTCTCAGGGGATGATTTTGTACAAAATGTATCTAGATAGAACACTATGTAAAACAAAAAGAAAATTGTATGTACAATATTAACTGAAGCCATATAGTACAGGTCACATACAAAAGGACACTTTGTTAAGTTATCATATCTTGGAAATAACATGTTAGAACTAAAGAGCAAGTATGCTGCTTTCAAGCAAAAGATAAAGAAAAAACAGTCACCAAATATTTTGTCCCTCTCTTCTTGTCATATGAATCATTTATTTCTCAACAATTAATACCACAACAGTTCTGACAAGAACAAAACTCATAAAACACTTTAACACATCTCTCCAAGCAAGCAGGACTGTTTTATAAAAGCAATGACACTGAAAGGAGGAAAAAAAAAAGAGTTTGGTGAATGTCGCTCTTTAAGGGGAAAGGATACATGTTTAACATGGTAGTTTAATTTACATATTTTTGCATTCTAGCAAATACAGTATTAATACAGTTAACTAGCCAAGCCTTGACACCCCTTGACACAATTGGTTTTATCATCAGGCATTTTATTGGCCTTTTGATACCAACCTGATTTAGCATGACATATTCTAATTGGCTGAGAAAAAGCCATCCAACATCCAGACCAGTAGACTTAGAGGAGAAGATAAAGAAGAAATATTACAAATATAATATGAATATTAATCCCTACCACATTTGTTGGTTCAAACAATGGTACAGATTGGAAGAATCTATGTTTACAGAGATAAAAGGGGCAGGGCAGAATTTATGTTTACAGTGATTAAAAGGGGCAGGGCAGCATATAAAGCAAATAGACGACACTGAACAGCCGAATTTAGGACAACCATGCCACATTATTCAAGTATTCAGGAAGTGCTTTTAGGTAGTTCAATCGACTTTGCTGGGATTTTGATGACGTCCTTTAGTGGTCAGTCATATAAAGACGGTATTTCCTTTTCCTGCCTTCATGTCAACGTGCCTTGTGGATCGAGGTTCTTTAATGCAATATTTATTACATAATTGTATGCATATAGTATTGTTTATTTTCCTTCGGTATTAGAAGAGATCAAGTTTCCAGTTGTTTTCAAGTTCCACCTTGAAAGGCACTCAGGGATGTCTCAGGGATGGATACAGATTTAAATAACTTTCTTCTTCAATTGAACAAAACAAAAAGCCCTAAACACATTTTCAGGTTCACAGACAAGCACCCCTTAAATGGAACAAGGACATAATAGATGTAAAAAAAAAAAAAAAACTACTATTTTGTTGCCCTGTAAATTATTTACGTACCATTGTTTGAACTTTTGCTATTTCAGTGTCCTGGTTACAAGTATTGCCAGTGGAATTTAATTGGTTAAGAAATAAGACAAGAGCTGCATATGGCACAAAACTATAGCGAGCAAAGCATTCGATAACCACAACCAAAACCTCCTTATCATTCTTTGCCAGACACTTGAAGACTATAGGCAGGTCTCCCATTGTTCTGGAGCATGCTTAACTAAATTGTCATCACTGTTACATTGGAGGCTAAAATCAAAGGCAATATAGAATGTTGTTCAAATAGTGTCCCCGTTGAGACGACACAGACAAACACATTGAAATGAGAAAAAAAAAAATAAAGAAATACCCACAACAGTCTTGGCACTGACAAGTTGTCCCTGTGAAAGAAAGTAAAAGAATGTGGACACACACAAAAAAACGTTTTTTCTTTTCACCTTCTAACCAGCAGTCTCGGTTCTTTGTTCCCTTTGACAAACAAAACAGACCCCCACAGTAAAGACCAGAAGAGCCTCCTCAGACTCAGCGTGCCAGTCGGTCAGTGTCTGCTCTCTAGACTTCTACTAGGTCCACTCCATCATTAACACGTCCACAGGAAGTCATGTTGGCTGCAGGCCTCACAGGTGGGCACACCCCTTTACCATGGTGACAGTGAGCGCAGAGGAGATGGAAGGATAGGGGGCGGATATTTAATGTCGGGCAATAGACAAGCAAAGAAAAAAAAAAGAAGAAGAAAAAAACATGTCCCCATCACCTCGTAAATAAAAACACCTGAGAAAGCAGAGAACCAAAGGAGATGGAGTGGGCAATAGGGGCATTTTGTACAGCACTGGTGAAAATGACAGTGGGCTGCTTGTGCTGTATCGCAGAATATGGGCCAGGAGGAGAACTGGGCAGCTGGAGACGTGAAGCAAAAAACAAGGAACTAAAACGGGGAGGTCTAGACTGAAGTTGAACCCGTCACGAAGGGCCAATAATATGTCTTTGGCGCTCAGGCGGCTAGGGCAGGGGTGGAGCAAGGTGGCTATGAACAGATCGTCGGGCCGGTTTTGAGGATACCAGACAACGTGAGGGTGAGGAACCTAGAGTCCGTCGTTGGTGGTCAACATGTCTTCGGCTCGGCGGTGGGTCTCCAAGGCTTTCGCGGTGTAAATGTCCTGAGGCAGCTCAGACTTGCGTCGCACCAACGACCGCTCTTTTCGCTGGTCCCTCTGTAACTTCAGGTGGATGTACCGGCATGAAGAGAAAGCAGAGTTTAAAATGTTTTTTTAAAACACAAATATTTGCTCTAGAATTTTTGTAATTGCTCATAAAAAAAAAAGTAGGAATGACAGGGACATTTAATTAAATTAATTAAAATGAATGTTCATGGATCAATCAGGCAACCATGCACCTTGAGAGCATTAAGGAAGCAAACAATTACTGCCAATGCTCAACAACATGCATTATGTAAAGTGCCACACAATTTAAACCATGCAAAAAAAAACACAAAAAAAGCTCTTGATTCCAGTGTTCAATCCATGTTTTGACATGTTGCCTGTAGAACAGAATTTAAACTTAAATGTCCAGTGTGGATCTGGTTGTCTGAAGAAGCATGGTGCCTCTAACATCAAGCTTCACCAAGATCATGCTCAAATACTTGGTTTTAATGTGTGCCAGAAGAACCAGTTCTTTAGGCTAATATCTTTACCAAAAACGTAAAAACATTTGTTGCAGTGTGCCTGTTAGGAGGAATACTGCAACAACGTGCCCACATGTAGGTGAAGAAATGGACAGAGAAGAGTCAGGTTTACCTGAATGGCTCCTTCCTCAACTGTCTTTTTTAACCTCTGATCATCTTCTATCAACGGAACATCCGTCTCCATTGCTACAGGACTATTGAGGTCAGAGGAATCAACATACATAAGGAACTAAGTTGACAAGAAGAAAAAAGAACACAGTGGGAAAACACTGAGTCGCATGCAAAGAAGGAATCAGGAACTTTGCGGCTGACACAAAGTTTATCAAAAATGATTATGCTTGCATCATTATGCTACTTGCATAAACTCTTGCCATTGTTTTAGGTTGAAAATTGATTAAAGGAGTTTAGTATAACAGCCTGCTGCAACAACCATCAAAATTACAATTACTGTTACGTTGTTAAAATCATGACTTGCTTTAATTAGGTTATTTTGCATGGCTTGCATTGCCTACTAAATAATTAAATAATTTAAATAAGAATAAAATATCCCAAAATGTTAATTCAGTTTATTTTCAACAAATCTGAGCCATTGAATTGAGTGGGCAGCACTCTATTCAAGCTATTTGATTGAGGGCACTGGTCATGCTGTGCCCAGCCACAATTGATGCTTAAAACTAACACAGAAAAAAAAGGTTAGCGGAAAGGCTTTCGGATGAGAATATAGGATTAAAAAAGACCAACAAACTATGTCTGAGAAGTGTTACTAAGGAGATGTAGTTAAAATCAGTAAATTTTACTCACTGCTCACCTGTGGATTTGTTTTGGCAAGAGTTTCAATCTTGATCCACGCCTCTTCTCGCTCTTTTGACTTGGCCTTCTCTCTATGAACAACAACAAAAAAACAGGAACATTTAATTTACCTACACAATTGTTATATATCATAATTTAGGTATTTAGGCAATCGGCAGTATCTATTATTGGAGCATTTTAATTCCATCTCAATTGGCATGCAGGATTGCAAGCCCCCCATCTGATCATAAAGGAATTTATTTTGAAAGTTAAACACAGAGCTGACAAAAGGTACCTACTTATTTTTCTCGGCCCTGAACTGTTGTGTGCAGTCATCGAATAGCTTTTGATTCATCTCCATGAAGAGCTTGAGAGCGTTGTAGATGAGACCGTGAATGGTCCTATACACACAAACATACAAATGTGCAGAAAACAGGGACTCAGTGCTTCGAACTCAAAACTGGGCTTAACATACAGAAAGGCCAGTACTATAGCCCCGGTCAAAACCTTAATGACATTCAGGGAAAAAGAGACAGTGTTCCCACTTAATACGAATTATATCCTTGTTATATGTTGTTGATCTTGTGATAGATAACTGACCGTTTTGTATGGGTAGGCCATTCACTGAGAGCTGTGAATTAATTAAAGAGCATCTGTCGTAGAGGATTTTGGACATCAGGCTCTAAACAATGGAAGAGGAAAATCAAACTCACTTGTTCCAGTGGGTCTTGGAGTTGCGGTAAAGAGCGGGGAACATGATAGGCAGGATCTTGGCTGCGTTGTCGCTAATCAGGCTCATGATGTACTCATTGTTCCAGTAGTACAAAGCCCTCTCCGCCACCTAAAGGAAGAAAAAGTCATGGAGGGGGGATTTCCATTTCAAACTTTCAACTGTCAACTCTATTTTTTTAACTACCAACTGCTTGTCAACTGTCAACTTCATTTCAAACTATTAAATGTTTGTCAACTGTCATCTGTGTAATGGAATAATTTGCTATGCTAAAGCGATTATTGAGCTGTCATTTAGTGAGCTGTGGCCAGCCGCAGTCAGTGCACCAACCTGGAAGTGGGGGCTGGACACACACTTAGCCAGCTGTCTGAAGAGGGGCTCTTGGACCTTAACAAACTCAGAGGGCTCAATGACATCCAGGATCTCCTCCAACTCATTGAGGAACATCACCTCCTTGGGACTGTGGGTCTTCGGCCAGTATTTCAGGAGAGCCATCACTACCTGGGGACAAGGAGCAAGAGGTTCATCTTCTGCAGACAGACACCGCCAACAAGGTACAGAAAATAAAGTAGAGTCTTCAATTTAACCTACTGGTTCAGTGAGGGTGCTGTCTTTCTCGAGAAACTGTACCACACAGTAGGCCAGCTGCAAAACACACAAAAACACAAGAGGAAAAATTATTAAAGTTTTAAGAAGAGTGGTATTTGATATGGATCCCCTGTATTGTGTATGATTGTGTCTATTATGCCAAATCATTTGCCGCACGCCAGACTGACACAGCCAGTAGGACAGAGTGGCTAGGACTGCAGTCACCATAGTAACAGAATAATACTGCTCTACTCCAGGTATTTCATATCAGCGTCTCATGACCTGCTTATGCACCCGCACTCCTTTCACCTCTGTATCTACTGAGGGCTTCTTTTTCAAACGCATACGTACATGCACACTCAGGGCTTCATATGTGCAATTGGATCCCCACACACACCCTCATTTGACCTTGCGTACACGCACATACGCACACATGCACCCAAATCCATTTCAAAACAAAGAAAGGCAGTGGGCTCTTACCTGTGGATGGTAGACACTGAGTGATTTGACTTTGTGCAGAGGCAATAGAACCTTCAACAGGAAAATCTTGTGCTCCTCTTTTAGTGGTAAGGCAAACCCGTTGATTATACTGTGAAAAAAGGACATTTGGTCGATACTGAATTTGAGACAGAAATCTAAAATCATCATCTGTTGTTGGGGAGAAAAACAACAGCTAGCAAACACTGAGAAAAAAAACAATGTTTATGGTGCTTTTTTTTCCCTATGCACCGTATGTATACTGTATAAGCAAAGATGGGGAGATAACATACAGTGTGTATTTATTTTAAGATAATGTATATATATACCTTCCAAGTATTTCCAGTAATTCAGCTATTCCATTATGGTGTTCTGTTTCATAGATAAACCTGTAGAAAGAGAGGAGATGGATTGCCTTTTCATTTGCAATACAAATATGGCATTTCTCAGCCCTCTTAAAAGATAATTTGCTGAAAAATGTATCTTTCAGTAATTAATGGGCACTGAAGTCAAGCAGCATATATTATGTACGAGCAGGAGCTTCCGCAGTTTCACTCACCTATAGAAAATGTTATTGATCTGTTTTCTGATGTACGCCCTGAGCCCCAGGAATTTCCCATAGATCCTATGTAGGGTTGTTTTGAGAAAGTCTCTCTCTCTGGGATCTTCACTGTCAAACAGATCTAAAAGCTGCAACACACATCCAACACTATGACATAGGTCACATTTCACCTTGTCATCAAATAATGGATCTGGTATAGTGCAAGTTCTTACCATCATCACAAACTTCTGGTCAATGTACTTCTTCGCTGTGTTGGGCTGAAAGTCAGGGGACTCTAAAAATCTAAGGAAAAACTCATAGACAATCTAGAAAAAGGAACCACAAGGAGAGTTCAGAATTAAAACTTGACACAATCAAACAAAGTGGGAGATACTGCGTAATCGGTCTTATTTCACAATCATAAAAAGTCAGAGAAACTGTACAATAGGTCTGTTTTTTAAAGCCTGTGCATTTTTTTTGTATGTTTATAAAACATGGTGGACCTAGTCGGAAAGTGCAAACACCGCCCACTCTATGCAGCAACAAGCTAAAGCAAGCAAAGACCAATTTGTATCTACTCAAAAATTTAGAATTTACATAGCCTCATGTTGCAAGTCACATACGTTATTTCCAAGCTATTCATTAATTGCTTAAGTAGCTATGCATTTGATCATGATTTAAGCACACAGAATTGCCTATGTGTATGAAATGTGCAAAACAAAAAAATGTATTTGATTTTGATTTGATTTAATTTTATTTAATTTTATTTTGTTTAATAATTTACCATTCTGAAGGGAAATATATTCCTTTTTTAACAAGTTCTACCCACATACTGCTAGTCTGGTCTGGCATTGTGACTGTGGTACACATTGATGGTGCCTGTTCTGGACTGTTTAAGGATTCTTATCTACAGCAAAAGCATGTGTACCTGGAGATGTGGCCAAGCAGCCTCAAGCGTAGGCTCGTCTTCTTCCGGGTCAAACTCTGCTCCAGTGGGGTTGGACGACGGAGGCAATGTTCGGAACATGTTCACAGCAAACTGGGAGGAAAACATGACTCAAGGTTGACTTTGTGTGTTGGTTTACTGTTTGAAACAGAAGACATCTATTGAATTTAGTTTGAGTTCTTCTTTATAATGAACAAACAATAGAAGCAGTCATACTGTGATGACATTTTGCCACTTTCAAGCTTCAAAACATAGGATAAAAACATCGATTTAAAATAAAATTTCAAGCTAAAACATTGCCACGTTATTTACATCCAGGACTGTTCAAAAACACCATATGACAATCTCCAACTCAATAGGTCAAGGCTTATATACTTGTCTATGCACTTGGGATCACTTTCACAGAACCTTTAAAGGCTGCACAAAGAGCACTGATTCAACAGCTTCTAAGTTCTCAGCTGTTCCATTCATCTCATTTCTAGCCCTCATTTGAGCAGTGAAAGCGCGTTATACTCCTGTAGCAGCATCAACTGACTCCCATGTGTGGTGCTATTCCGAGCAGGATGGATCATGGGACAACGCAGGTGGCGCAGGCCAACAATGGGATGTTTGTTAGGATTAAAGTGCTGCTAGGTAAACTCCCTGCACCATAGAGATCATGCCTGTGGGGCTTTGATACAACACGACATTAACACACTTAGACGTCGGGGACTGATTTAGATCCCAAGAACAAGATCGAGGTTGTGATACTGTAGAAAACTTGTCCACGGTTAGGCTAATGTGTTATACCTTCGATCCAGGGGAGGTTTGCAACGCGGTGTCGCAGGGTCAGAAATGTAAATGACCATAACTATGTTTTTAGAATTTATCTCGGTTTATTAAGGATCAGAAAAGAAAGATCTTCCGTCACTCTAATAGTAGTGTAAAAAAGCTAATATTTATATACTTTTTCTATGTACACTTGATTTGTTAAATTCATGACTCAAATTGTTAATGGAATGAAATACATCAATTCATGTTGCATATTCAGTACAACCCCTTACCTTAAACCAGCGCAGCAACAGCAAAGGAAGAAGAGATAGGAAATCTATGACCATGCCCACCCACCCCCAGCCACAGGCCAATCCCCCCTCACCATATGCACCACCTCTGGGTAGATGGGCTCTGTGATGACGTTCCTGTTGTGGGTGATGTACTCCACCATCTCGCTCAGCGCCGCCCGCTTCACCTCCTTCCATTTCAGGTCGCTGAGTGGGTCGGACAGGAAGTCGAAGAGGACACAGCACTGCCTCAGCTTCTGGATGAACAGCTTCTCCTGCTCCGCCGGGGCCACATCTGAACAACAGACAGAGAGCCAACGAGAGAGAGAGAGAGAGAGAGAGAGAAAGGTGAGTGATTACCGGGTATGAGAGCAGGTAATAAATTACTGGACAGAGGACGGTGGGGGAGGGGGGGGTGTAAGTGTAGGAAAAACGTTGGGGAGGTGGGAGTGAAATGGGTCACAGACTGGGTGAAATTGTGGCAGGAAAAGACAAGAGATCCAGTTAAGTTTAATAGGGGAGGAGGTCTAGGCTTGACCACGTGAGAGTGAAAGAGGAGAGCAGTGTTACTAAGGTGAGCTGAGCATGCAGTTGACTACTGTATGAGAACTGGGGGAAAGTTCAAAGCACAACAGTCAGGACGGTTAGTGCCACTGTGCCATTGCGAAGGACATGCACTTCCTATTAATCAAGCACATATAGTTCTGAAGTCTTCTTGTTCGTGTCGCATTTCCTGTACAGATAAACAGAATGCTGAGTGCACAGTATTCCAGAATCATAACATAAACTGTACAATGAACACAACCCCCCCCTCTGTTAATTTAATCTTTCATGTGGATGGCATGAGATGACACATGGTGCCACAACCAATTCCACAGATCCTTGTAGTTTGTAGCATGTGATTTAGGCACGCTTTGGGCTGGCATCACTGTGGCATACATTTGCTATATTGTTTAGCTGTTATCTAGGTTACATCTCCAAGGACCTAGGAGACTCTATACAACTCAGGGCTCCAGACTACCACCAATTCGGTGGCAAATGCCATTATTATCATTAAAATCCTAAGGTACTATTTTTGTCAAACAGTTGGCTTATTTTTGTTTGACTACTTATCCTCCTGCTTCAAACTATCCAATGGCAGCATTTCTTTCCCTGTCTCTCATGCAGTATTGTATTCATTAATGAGCCTTATTACCATTTAAAAATTGTATTGTATGTTGATTTCATATCAAATACCTCAAAAAAGCTGCCAGCTGTTTTTGTACTACCGCCACTTACTGAAATACCTTGTGGCAGCACTGCCACCAGTGTGAAATGTTAGTCTGGAGCCCTGCAACTCAAGTTTTGCTATGGTTAGACTATAGGATTTTAATAATGTAATAAATGTAATGGGTTGTAATAGGCAATAGACCTAGTAAACACAGCGCACCCATAACGACATGTGCAGTCCAATGCACTGTCTACGGCCCATTTTTTCACCTGTCCAACCCCAAGACACACACACACACACACACACACACACACACACACACACACACACACACACACACACACACACACACACACACACACACACACACACACACACACACACACACACACACACACACAAAGACACGTGGCACATTCCATAGCCGCTGGGCATTACTTTAACATTCCCTGGTGGGGGGGTCGAGGTGTCAGGGTGGGGCTCCGGCCTGTTAGACAGGGAGAACTGCATGTGACGTGAAGGAGAGATCTGTCAGATCACGCACTCTCCTTCCAAATGGCAGTTACTAGGCAACCACCCTGGCAGTGCCCCTTGCTCAGACCCCCTCACTAGTTATCAGGTAAAGGGTAACATGCTGCCATTAAAGGCTCAGCTCTGCAATGTAGACTGTCTGGCAGCCGC
The DNA here is from genome assembly GCA_026901105.3 of Galaxias olidus. Lineage (NCBI taxonomy): Eukaryota > Metazoa > Chordata > Actinopteri > Galaxiiformes > Galaxiidae > Galaxias > Galaxias olidus. The sequence goes on along the minus strand of JAPMUY010005685.1, from coordinate 36,989 downwards.
ATCCACTTTGTCGGAGAGATTAAAAGGTGGGTTTGGGGAAACTTAACAATACACCATGTGACAATATCGCCAAGTTATATTCCCACATTAGTATGATCATTTGAATTATTTGTTTGCTATAGAAATGCGTTGTTATTCGTAAGAATCCTTGCGCAGGCTATTTGTTTTTAAACTTTGATATTGTTTATGGCTATGCAAAAAAGAGAGAGCAATCGTTCAGAAACATACACAGCCCTGGTGGTTAGCTAACTGCTAGCAGCTGAGGTTGACTAGCCAGGACTGCCTGCACATTTTTGACACATTTGCCTAAATTTGGACTTGACATACTTCTGAAGAGGAGGAGTCATTAAGAAGGCATATAGGTATCCACCAAGACTGGGACTTCGTGACCTAACCTAATCTATAAAATGGTACGGAAAGTAGTCTGTAAACCTCAGATCTGCCATATTTGATCTGATGCTGATTAAAAAGGGGTAATTTCAATAACACGCTTTTGAAATCACATTGATATCTGTATCGTATTTCCATGATGCAAATCAAAATGGATTGAGACTTCAGCCTTGAAGCAGCATTTAGGAACTGTTTGTTTGGTGCTATATGGACCAGTGGCGTTTGAGCGTGATTCCACATCTGAGATAATTTGATTTGATCTTGCTGCTCAAGACGATAAACACCTTTCATAAAAATATCCTCTTTTGGCTGTGTCACGTCATGGCACGTTAGCTAACTGCCTGACATAAATCTACATAGAGTAGGATACAAGACGTTTGACAATAAGACTGCACAGTATGTGAACAGATGAGATTTAATTTTACTATAATGAATGTAATCTAAAATCCTTCTCCTATTGCTGTTCCAGAAATAAACCAAAAAGGCACATTTTCCCTGTATCTTTAAAGTTCTCAGCAATTTACAATATCAAAAAGCTATTCCAAGTTACATTGAGTAAAATGAAATAAAAGGAGCACTTGCACTCTAAAATGTGCATTTGGAGAGACTGTATTCCATTTAGGCTGCAGAAGTGGAGCAGACAGAAACATCAGCAAGAGTATTAATGTGAAGACCCTATGGTAGGACTCACACCAACTTGTGCTGGGAAATCAAAGTCAGCTAGCCATAGCAACAGATGCCCTAATTTCCCTGAAAATACACAAAGAAGGAGAAATGCCAATCGATACAACAGGCCACAGAGACACACACAAACACCACTCCTAATGCTCTTAAAGGGGTAGGTTGATTCTGGGAGGAGAGTAGATATATCACTTTCAGGCGGAGTGAAGACCTACACAAATCCGACAAACAAACGCAGAATTGTCCGCCGTGTCCCTTTCAAATGGGCCAATGTATCCTGGTGAGCGCAAGAGCCAGGACAATTCAAGCGGCAACGCTGTCCAAACAGCCAATATTGGTCATTTCCATAAATCTCAACTGTCAAAAGGGTTTCACCACATTAGCACACAAAGCCTGCTTTTGACTTGCAGGAACTGTGAGAGGGAGCTTCATTCATGGCATAATTATCTCCCTAGTATTCACCCTTCCTGAGTGCTGCTCTAATTCATTCAGAAACATTAGGTACAAACAAGCATTACCTGGAGAGCTTCCCCGCGGAATGAAGAGTTTGTCATGCAAGTATATTTTTTCCCTATAGGCAGGGTTGAAGAGACATGCAAACCTTCCAACATCAGGACACACTGCTAGAGGCCATTGAAACAGTGTGAGAGTCTATTTGAATAACAATGTTCCCCTGCTACCATACACCCTTGTACCATTTCCTTGGCCCACCGTGACCATGTCACAACCTCGACTGTTCCTATTACCTAACAATGAGTGATAACGTTTCTGTACAGGCCCAAAATACACACACTGGGAGTTATGCAACGGATAAAGGCCCTGTGTTGTGGTTGTGGCTTTGTGTTAAAGTTAACCCCAATGTGACTTACATTTTAAAACCCATGGTCAATGTGATTGCTACTTTTTGTGGGTGTGTGTGTGTGTGTGTGTGTGTCTGTTAAAAGGGGGCAGCAAAGCAAGCTTTAAAGTTCATAATACATAGTAGTTGGGGCTAGGGTCTCTCCCAGTATATAGGTTAGTCAAGACAGGGATCCAATAGTATAATAAGCATTAGTAACATTTAATGGTATTTCCCATTACATAAAATAACACAGTAATAAACTAAGATATTTATATGGAAAGCTGCATTTAAAAACATGCATACATCTTTGAAATTGCATGGATGTTTTCATTTGGTCTACTTTCACACTGAGAAACCTTAGGGTTTTAGCAGCACTCCCTGTTGGTATGTACTGTGCTTTACAGGAACAGGGGTGAGGGAGAGACAGTGTGCGTTTGATTGTTCACCAAACAAATGAGTGTTATTGAATGCAGTGGACTCCAATGGAGTCTAATCAATAACAGCCCATGGCAGATTAAACCCTATTCAACTACCATAGGCTCTACAGAATAGCAATGTTATAGCAGTCCGACCAGGCAGTCCCTGCATTCATAAACAATAAATAATGCTATGTCCATGATGTGGTACTTGTGGAATATGGGCATATTCAAAACTGAGCTATTCAGAGGAAAACTGATATGAACTGCTAGTACAAAGTTTTGGTTTCTGTAGCTTTAAGTCTAAGTTGCTTTAGGTTCTGTCTACTTGAACCACCTTGAAATACATTCTACTTTGTGAGGGTATGAAGAATAAAAAGGGCTGGGAGGCAAAGAAAGGGGTTTGCTGCCTGCTGCAGAGGCCATTTACATGCTCTGGCCAAATTGTGCCCAGATGAACTGGAGTGTGACACAAACAGGCAGAACCGAGGGAGAGAGAGAGAGAGGAGAGAGCCAGAGAAAGACAGAGAGGAAAATGGGGAAGACAGGGTTAAGACGCATGAGGTCAACCTTGATTTTATTTTTGAATTTTCAAGAAAATTATTTTGACAGACAAACAATCACACACATCATGTGGAGGAAAAACAGACATACCAGCACACAGGATCCCAAAACAGACAGCTAGAGAGAAAAACCCTTCCCTAGTATATGACCTCACTTCCTTTTACATCACTAGGCTGGCGGGGGGATGGGCAGATAGGGTAGTAAAACCAGCGTTTTAGCAGCTCCCGTTTCATCAGCCGATGCATTCAAACCTTAAGACATAACCTTTACCAGCATTATTTTTAAATAAAACAAAATAAAAATTGTAACGCCCCTTCTCAAGACACAAACTAGCTTATCTTTAAAATCTCCCTGCTGACAGACCAAGCAGTAACCAGTAGAGGGGAACAGAAGCAGAGCAGAGAACAGCTCTGTGACTCTCACTGTCTCTATTCCCGAGTAACAATACCGTGTCCTTACATACCTCTGAAGTGCATGAGAGCCACCGGCTGGAAAGGCCCATTGGAATTAGGTGCATCCACAACCATCCTGTCTCCGGCTTTATTGCATGTCAACATCTAAACCTCGAGCAGGAAGGCGATCCACTCAGGGCGAGAGGCCAGCCTCCATTTTAGCACAAAAACAGATCAGAAAATGAAGCTCTCTGCCGCTGGAGGGAACTGGGCTACTTAGTGATGTCAGCAGGGAGGGAGGCAGCCAGTTGGTCGAGCTCGGCAACACATGCGTGACATAGGCAAGGCTGCTAGAAGGGAGTGGAGATGATTGGCTAGGAGGGGTACACAGGGGGCGGGACATACAGAGGAATTTTGCCCTGCCCCCCTCCCCCTCGCACTGGTCTTTGGTGACGCTACACGTAGGAGGAGTTGGTCTTAACTACAGATCCAGAGTCAGGATTTATTACTCACATTTCTAAATTCAACCTCTAGCAAGTCGAAAATCTGACCCAGAGTAAGAGATAAAGGGCAAGTCAATGTCCGTCTGAATGTAAAAGCATCTCTCTCTCTCTATGTAAAGCCTTGGTTAAATCTTGGATGTGTCCTCACTCTTATGGACCCTCTGTCCTTGTTCCCTACCGAAGGGACAATGGGTGAGAAGGACAAAGATGACCCTTGGATTTTCTGCTCCAGTACGTTTAAAGACAGAGCCACATACCGTTGGGGGGGGGGGGGGGGGGGGGGGGGGGGCGGGATACTAGAAGTAGAAGAAAACTAGAACATTAACCACTATTTGTTCACCTCAATAAATAGGGGACAGACAAGTACATGTATGGTGCACAAGCCTAAATCCCTGTAAAGACCGTGTGCAAACAAGAGAGTGCACTATTGGAAGGTAAAATGTAGGTAAAAACTGGTAAATTAGCACAACACACAATACAAGGAAATTATCTGATGTTTACCCACATCAATTGTTTGGCAGAGTAATGTTGTTTGCTCAGATTAACCTGTCGATTCTCAGGAGGACAAGACAGCATCCTTTACACAGCTTCATGATATGATGTATTCGGGAAATGAGAACGAGAGTGGAAAAACAAAGACCTGAAACCGAAGTTACTGGAACAACCAAACCCTTCAAATCAACCTGGGCAATGATAAACACGAACAATGTGGGCTCCGGAAACTGTCAAAGTAAACATTTAACTAGCCAACTTCTTAGACTCTCTTTCCTAGAAAAGGTAACACAGTTCTAGAGTTTTTAGTCTGGTTCATTATTAGATGTTGAGTGTTAATTTTATGCTTCTATCTCAGCAATTATAGAAGACAGTGGATTAGGGTAAAAAGCTGTAGAACCCTTAATCTTTTACTAAAATCACATAAGCTGTTAAATAATAAGGTGCTACCTTGCTTTCCCTTGTCATCATGATATACATAAACCAATCGAATGAATTAAGTCTTACAAATTGGGGACATGGTCACTTGGGAACAAAAATATCCAGAGCCAGCAAACCACACCATCAAAACGCAAACACTATTCTCGCTTCAAGTTACTTCCTCTATGCTTATGTCATTTACAGGAAAGAACACCCAATAAATTACCACACCAACAAGGTCAAACATCATACAGCAGTAATAACCTATAGCTAAAGATAAATATGACAATTTAACACATAATTATCTCATCAAATAAATGGTTAACATGATATATATTATATATGATATTCATTATATCTGTAGATCCAATGATATGTTTTAAATTAATGTTAGAATGACTACACTGAAACAATAAAACCATTTTTGTTTTGACCTAATCATGCTCCACTGATGCACATTTTCTGAGGCGTTCTTGTCCTGGATGATAAATAGAGTGACACACGGCAGTTGAATTTTCACATGAGAAAGAGGAATATGACCAGAGGGTTCAAGTTGTGGAGAGGAGAGGCCAAGTTTATCACAGGGCAACATGTCCCTACTCTAGGCATTCACTTATTCAGGGGCCGAGCCCTCTCCAAGAGGTGCCATTGCATTCCATAGCCATGGCAACTAGAGCAGTAGCCCTAAAGTGGGTTACTACTTTCTCAGATTGATAGATATCTCTTTCTTACAATTGGTTAAGAGAGATGGTTGGGCTCAGGCATAAGAAATATGACAGTAAGGAACATTGGTTATTTTTGAATCTGATACATGTATTATACAATTGTCTTTATGTACTTAACTGTCAGATACGTGCAATACTAAACCTCATATTCTGTGATCACCTGAACAAGACCCATGTAGGATGAAACGGAATGGTGTTTATAATAAATCTGGAGAATACATTAGAGTATGATGATTCTTAGTCGTTACAGCGGTTTAATGACTAAATAATATGATAGTATCACATTTAAAACATATGAATACAAATAAAATGCAATATCCTTTCACAGCCAGTAGGTGGCAGAACAGACCAAAAGAGGAAACATTACTGAGCAAGGAGAAAGGTGCAAGCCCATCCATAAATACCAATGCAATAACTGCCACATGTCACTCTGTTTCCTCACACAGGCCAATGTTATTAAATAACCTTATGAAACAAAAAGTGTTAGTGTCCGATTAGACTGACGCTAGCAGGTCTAATTGTGTCTAGAGCTGCTTCCTCCAAGTGGCCTTTTCTCAGTTAGGCTGTTGCTATATGTGGCTGACTGGTTTGGCATTTACCATAAAAATAGATAAAGCTCACTCTAATGCAAATGTGCAATTCCATGCATGTGTCCCCTGGTTGCCTCTGTCATATCTCAGTGTCTTGGAATAGTACTCATGAAAAAGGCAAGCACATTAACTGATCGTACCAATTATACAAAGATATACACACAGACTATAAATACACCCACCCATACACCTACCACATATTCTAGACCAGCTATCTGTAGACCAGATGCATCAAAACTAAAAACACATCAAAGCTGTAGCCACATCACAATCCTGAACCCTGTCAGGAGTATGAGATGTTTGATTATTACATACATATGTGGCCTGAGTTACTAATGTAACATCAACACACAAGAGGATTTTGCTGGCGGTCTCCAAAGTAGTTAAGAAGTGTGAGGGGAAAATTTAAACCTCACATTTTCTGTTATGACATAGTCTGAGGTAAAGATGAAACCACTGGCCGAAAACCAGCTATGGCTGTGGTCAATAAGAACCAAACAGTAAATTATCGTGTATACTGTTTCCTTGTTGTGGGTCCTGGCATAGGAATAAAGCGTGCTATAGGATGCTTGATGGAAACCACTTAGCCTGGACCCTGTTTGCTATGCAGCGTGTAAACAAACAAGCCATGAAAGATTGATGTCAACGTGTAATCTTCAAGTCCTTTCTCTCTTCCCTTTATCCTGATGGGAAATAACAATGGCAAATGTTGAAGTGACACTCGGTGCCGAAAAACAAAACTTTTGACTAGAGGCATTACTCTGTAATGTTTTAACCACTGAGAGACGATGTTGAACGTGCTGTAGCCACCAGAAAAGTTGCGTAGTTTTGGGAAAGAATGTGGGCGTGACCAGAAATAGATTGATGTGGCTTCTCCATAAGGAAAATAGTACTATTAATGTGACTATAATCCTACTACAATAATTGATGTCTATAAAGGATGAAGAGTGTCATGGGTGTGGGAATAGTGTGACACAAGTGTTTGATAGGTGTCAAATAGATAAGAACGTCTGTCATCTACAACATGACGTGTGCTAGATTTAGACAAAGGTAAGGATTGTCAACTTTCCGATAGTAGTGGCAACCGATAAGGAAAGATGGCACAAATCGTGTCAATGATCCTCCTGGCTCCTAAACTATTCAATCAGAATCCGTGTTATCTTACATCGGTAAGGCCGGCTGAGGGTAATATCTGTTTACTCCAAGATGAGGAAGGAGATACAGCTGGTTGCACATGATTAGCATTCCAGATAAACCTGAAGAGCTGTCCGCACTGCTCTGTGGAGGTATAAATTATGTAGCATGCAAAGACATTGAAGGTCAAAAAGACGCATATTTGAATCCAAGCAGGCCATGAATTGTTAATTGTACTTATATGTCAAAACAAACTATCAAATGCAAATGTCAGTATGGACATTGTGACACTATGGAGCTCCACAAGAGCACATCTGTGGGTTTGAGTAAAACAGATGAGACAAGAGGAGACAGGGGGCATCAGATGAGTTGGATTAGGACTTCAATTCTGTACAGTGGGTCAGCAGCGTGAGGGCTACCTGCTAGAGAAGATAAGTTCTGTAGCTCCCTGTTGTCACTGATGGGGAAACAGGAAGTGCTCAGCCTCCTCTCCTTCTTCACAGCTGAGTTTGAACCTGGCTGCTTCACTCTCAGCTGGACAGTGGGTGGCACCTTCTTACTAGAGCCCTGCGGAAACAAGAATCCGGGAGGAAGGGTTCCCATTACTGAAGCAGGGCCCGGCTAAGGTGAGGATCCCAATTACTCAAATTGCCTGATGAACGAGAGGAGAGAGCAGAGGACAGGAGAGTAGAGCTTGGGGGTCAGGAAGATGTGGTTAAAGGTCATATTCCTTTCCGAATCAGATCCGGTGGTTGTCTAGTGGGAAATGTGATCGCAAGCTGTGCATTGTGGGCACTGTATCTGTTGACAGGGTGTTTGACTCCCACAGACTTGCAGAGAATTAATAGAGCTTTCAATGGGCAATGACATTGTTAGAGAAACTATCTCCACCTGGTACTAAAGATACTCAAGGACTTGTCAATATTCATATACAGTATATCTTTGTTTAAACGGTACGCAAAGAAACAGATGAATCAACAGGGTCACTTTAAAGTGGTCTTTAATTACGTGTGGTGAATAAAGGCCACAATGCATGTAAGTTTGAACACATAGGCCTATTTTAACAATTTATATTGCCCAATAGATAAAACTATTAGGTCTAAATTGGTACAAAATAAGTGATAAATATAAAACCAGGGTCAAATGCAACTCACTGATCATACGTAACCAAAAAGTATTATGTCAAAGACGATGATAAGGTCTCTGGTCAACAACATACAAATTATTGATTTGCAGAACCATTAAAAGACAGGGAATTAAAAATCTGATTTGATTTCCAAAATGTGTGATGCAGTGAGGCAGTGAAATACACAGGTTGTGCTTTACACTGACATCACCATTCTGAAGATTTAAACACGTAGCAGGCCAAAAGAAGATTCTAGTGGAATGAAATTGCATTAAGCTATGCACTTTATCCAAGCTTAAACTAACCCAAGAGTGACACTATGCAAAAGGGGTAGGGACAGTGTGCAACCTCACGCTTTTTAAATGAGTTCTAAAAAATTACTAAAAAGTGCATTAGTGTACACACTGTAGGTATGAAATAGTTACACAACTTGAGTTACACAACCTGGACTTCACTAATCACTTTTTTAATAATATTAAAAGATACAGTTTTGATGGTGGAATCTAATGAGCTCATGATTTAAAGACCTGTGTGAGCAATTGGTCATTTATTTACCTCTTGATCATTAACTTGTCCATTTTTGCTCCCAGATTTGCTTGTTTTGCCAGGTTTGGAAGAATCCTACAAAATGTAAGCAAGATTTACAGTTTAGAATCATCCAAACACACAGATAGACAGACCTTAGGCACAAAGTTCAAACAAATTAAACTTATTTGCTTACATTACAAGCAAATATCATATGTTACCTTCTCCTTTTTAGCCTTGTGTGGCATTTTCACGAGGGGACCTCCCACGGCCGTCGGGGGACTCCTCTTGTTAAATCTACTACTGCTCTATGTTCGCTCAGTCAGGTATGCACCTTCGTCGACTGGAGTGCGGTTTACCATGTCATGTGACCTTCCATTCATTGATCTGTTTTTAGCTCTTTCTCCTGTCTTTACAGCGTGTCCAGGACTTTACAGTTTAGACCAACTATAATCACGCATCTTGACCTAGTCATGTTTGGTGACACTTCGAAAACATGATACGATGTATTTTATACAATCTAGCCGTCTCATCCGTGCAACCAAAATTTAAGTTTCAACAGCAGCACATGATAGCTCTGTTTAGCTTGCCGGTTGCAAGTCGTATCGATGGCCATAAGATGGCAACGTAGCGTTATTTTACTAGTCAATTAATAAACGACCAAATGTGGTTACTACATGCTCGTTTACATAGGGTGGCACTGTTACATGTATTTTCAGCTATTTTTAGTAGGCTTTCAATTGCAGCTTGCCATCCTATCAAAATATTAACTATCAATATGAGCAAGCTTTTTTCGGTTTCTCTTGTGATTTAAGCTGATCACAAAGAGTTATAAAAGTGTTCATATTTGCCATTGTGTAAAAATGACCTCATGTCACTAGGACATTTATACAGTTTAATTTGAGGATTATTATTGATTTATACCTAAAATATGTACATCAAATGATCAGATGCACACAAAAAAACGTTCAAGGACACACTGACAGTTATTTATTAAATCATCTTTTAATTATTCAACAGAAAAACCACTTCAAAGGTAGTTGTTAAAGGTACATTTGCATGTGCCTACACCCTCCAGTGATGATGCTGTTGACACACTTAGATCTCGTTCACTTAGACATAGTGAGGTTTGAAACAGAATTGTAAAACCTGTGCTTTCATCTGTTGTAAAAATTAAAGACATTCATACTTTCATACATCCAATATTGTTAATGGGATATCCCTTTTCAAGCCTTCAAACTAGGCTTTATTTCATGGTTACCATTGCTACATGAAAATGTATACCTTTTCCTGTCAATTCCCTTGCTGGCTTGATAAAGTGTCCTCAGATCCTTTTTTCTATTCATCAATGGGAATGTAAATTATTGATGGAGGTATGAAGAATTCATAGATGTGAGAGCCCCTTTTACAATCAGTACAAGATGTAGTAACATGCCTCTAGTGAAAAAAAGAACATGTCGTTTTTTTAGTACATAGGTGTCTATTTGCGGTGAGATAAAGTGTCTGTTTTCCTGAGAGCCCTTGTGTGTCCTAATCTTTCTGAATGTCGTGCATCGGTCTCAGCCTCATCCTCAGTGTAGCCATATTACTTAGAGATAGGGCTGCCTTCATTTCCTGTTGCTACATCCAGGATGAAGACAAAAAATATTGAAAAGAAAAGCATGAAAGGGCAGACACCGTGTACTGACGTGCGTGTGTCTGCGTGCAGAAGAATCAGAGTGTCTAGCTGTCTGCACGCACAAATACACACTCAACCACAGGCCCATACACTAACACACATGCACAATTGCACACAAAGCATGCTAGTGCAATTTGTCCTATCTTCTTTTCAAAAGAAATGCAATAAAGGACTGTGCCAGTTGTATGATGAAGAATATCAACGATGCGTGAAGTGATTTCTTTTCTCCTATTTGTCCAATACATGACACAAGAATCAGTTCTAAAGCCCACATTTTACAATCCTTGAAGATGAAAACAGGCCTTATCTCTCTTAGTCTCTGCCTTTCCATTTTATTTGTAACCCATTGCCTTTCGAGAATCACTAAGGATCTTTTCCAGTACAACCATTATGACACACCGTCAATTTTGACGATGTAGTGTGTGAGCTTGGGGGGTGGGCTCAACAAAAAAAAAGCTGTTCACAACTCCACCAGCCAGCTTCCACTGAAAACAGAGAAGAAGCAATAGGCAGTAAGGGGTGGAGGGTGAAGGGAAAAATAACAAGGCGGAGAGTGTAAACTACACACAAGACAAACCCCCAATCAGGGAGCCACACCTAAGGTAGAAAAGAGAGATGCTGTCAGACGCCAGGTGTTTCCAGTGGCAACAAACACTTATGTGTGGGGCTCAGCAACTTTCAGGTGGCAGACAGGTTGATGGAGTCAGATGTTAAGTGGTCATGGCAAGGTAAACACCCATCAACACCCTGCCATGTTACTGCACTAGACAGCTACCAGGTGTTCTGCTTCCACTGATGGTCACACAAGTTCAAACTGATTGTTACTTTCCAAAAAAACAAAGACACAGACTGCCATACAGAACAGTGCACGGGTGTGGACACCCACACCTTTACAAACATTGCTTGTGTACACACGGATACAAACAGCAATTGACAGGTATTACCAAATCAGTGACCTCTTTGGCAATATGTTTTCCTCTGTATATTTTGGTAGAGCCCATTAAAAGAGTCCAATACATTTAGTGAGTGGCCAGGAGCCACTTTGATGAGTGTACAACTTTCTAAAGGGGGGAAGCTGAGTAATGTGAATTTTTGAGATGTAACAAAAAAGACTAATTTGTCCTGTTTTACTTAGTTACACATACTGTTGAACTGCTAGAGGCAGTTTATGTTTGCAAAAAACGAAAAAAGAGGAAATTCCCACTGGATATTAGTGACCCGTAGAGTTCTTTGAGCTCCTCTTCAATTATACCCAGATTTGATAGGTTATTGCCCCTAGCAATCGCTGGGACAGAACTAGATTAGGCAATCCTCACCACTCTACCACTGCATGGTCTGTACAATTATAGCTAAGCGCAAGGGAACAGAGAGAGTAACGCAATTGGGAAGGCAGACTTCTTATTTTCTGTCTCGTCACGAGTTCTTCAGAAATAATTTCCTGTAATTGAAAATGGGCCTTGTTCCCGTAAGGAGTTGGTGATGCTGCTCTGATTGAGTAACAATCTGCCTTATAATTAAAGCCAGGGATTGCCTCTCCTTTGGCTGTCAGCTGCTGTGTGCGGTGGACTCACCTGTTGCCACTGCTGACACTCTGACGCCCAGACTTGTGTCTTGTAGTTGTCGTTTATGCTGTCTCACACTGTTTTAACAGAGGCATTAAGGAGGGGGCCAGGACAGCTCTACAAGGCCGGGTGGAAGCCTCATACTGTGAAACCCCATGCTGTGAGCTGACATAAATCATGCTGCATTCAAACTGGCTCAGCACTGTTGGCCAAATGCCAGTACATACTGATACCACATTAGGCAGCTGCTAATAGGAAGTATTTCTGGTTTGCTGACCACTTGATTTCAACAAAGTCTGCAGGATAACATTTCTTGAATAGTTGTTAAATAGATTTTTTATTCATTTAAAAAGGCTTGCTAGAGTGTATTTGGGGATTTGTACATGCAATATTGATTTATGTCTAAAATGCTACAAACCCGCATTACAGTTGAAATGAAGAGAGTGGGAGAGTTTGTGTACATTTGAGTTCTCTCAGAGTAAGCGATAGGAATATATAGTTCTTCAAAGAGATATAGATGAAAAGTCCAACAATTATATACAACGATGGGTGGCTCGCAATCTAGAAACTTCATTATGATAATTAGGGCTGCTGTTGAGCCCTAAAATAGTCTATAATGACTATTGACCCACTGGTACAAACCAGCTGCTTTGTAGTCGGATGCACCTTTCTGCTTGACTCCATCCATTTTGTTTCTGATGTACTTGGTCGGCTATCATTACCTTCAACACAGACTCCTGTCACGCTCCATGATGAGTCAAAAGCAATTGTTAAATTGCTCTGTTAAAACAAAAATGGTTAAAGTTAAACACTTTCAGTCTACTGATTAATCCACCCATCACTGATTAACTGATCCCCACATTTCTTCCTTCTTCTTAGGTGAGGACAATCTCTTTCCGTGGTCCATAATTGAAAATGAAAATTGATTATAAAGTGCTGTGCCCTGCATGCTGGATTATTGCTGATTAAATTGGCCTTTGGTTAGGGTTACCCCTACCAGAAACTATTGATGTAAAAATGCTTGTAAACTCCTGCCGGTAATTGAGCCATTTTTGTTGTATTGTCCTGACCATTAGATGTCATATGAGATGACACAATCATTTGTGATGGGAAGGCCCATACTATTTCTACATCAAACCTGTCATGTTGCAATAGAGCCTAATTACCTCATGAATACCAGACCGATAGATAAACTGGTTGTATAAACAGCAGTGATTGTATGTTGCATGGTATCCGCTCCCAAAACCTCAATATAGGCCAATGATGTTTCAACCTTCAAATACTGTGCAACATTTTCAGAATCCCTATAAATCAGTTAAGGATATTTTTTTGTATCAGGATTTATGATTTAAGAGCAATTGTAAAGGTTGCTCAATGCTCAGAACTTATCTCAGCCAGATCTTCAAATCTTCTTCACAAGTAGCCTATATTCAAAATGCCAGTGTCTTGTCCTTGGTGACAAGCCAGTTTCCCACCGCACTAACTTTTTCCTTTACCATGTGAGCTGATAACAATGTTTTTAATTTCCCTCCTGTGACAGCAACAGCTAGATACTCATCTTAGGTTCTGTCTGTCAGGCTCCACTCATTTATAATGAAAAGGTTTCTCTGGCATTCACTGGCCTTTCTCCCTGTTCAGTGGGTGGCCACAGCATATACTCTTCGAAAAGTGTGGTTGGACTTCTGATAGAGGCAGTATGTCTACTTAGAGTTCCTACTGTTTTAGAGTACAACAGAGACAACATTACTACATTTGTTGGTCTATTGGAATGGAAATGCATTTGAATTATTTCTCCTAATGTCCTACTATCATCACCAAAATAAACTGTTAGGCTTGTCCATGCTTGCTTCTCTCTTTTTTGTTTACAAATAACACCACAGACCCATTGGCCTACACTGCTCTTATGAAACCAGAGAAGACTGACAAAATGACTTGTATTTGAGACAATGTTCTAAAAAAAGACATTGATTCTTTTTTTTCCAAGGGTACTGCCCAAGAGTGTAGGCAACCTATCTACCAGCTGTTTGTATCAGTCTCTCTGGGTTTTCAATCCTAAAACAAGAGCAAAGTGTGAGAAAAAAAAAGAATAGGCGTCACATAATCCTTTTGCTTGTTCAGTCACACGTACGTAAGTAGTGTTCCATGGACTATGAAGGAGGCCGGCATGAAGTGCCAGTTTTTCAGGAGGTCAACTTCGAGGGACGGGGGTGCTTTTCGCTACATTGCCTTCTTATCAGCTAGAATGAAATGGGCAACCCCCTTCAAACACAGTTGTTGAAGCTGTCAGCTGTCACAAAGCTGAATCCCTCTCACTGGGAGGTCAGATCACTCTACTCCCCACTCTATCATACTCCAATACGGAAGAAAGAAGTGGGAAAGAGGAAGGGATGAAAAACATGTCACAGCTGTCAGTTGCTGAGAAGGCTGTGTGTGTATCGGAGTATGTGTGTGTGATAGTTAGAGAGAAAGTGAGAAACAGAATAGCTAGAATGTGTGACAACTGACTTTTGTTTTAAAAACAAATTTGGAGAAAGACCTTCAGTCCTCTAGCATTGCTACACAAGATGGGATTATTATTCAGTACATCAAGGGGCACTTAAACAAACATTGTGAGGTTAGTAGGAATATTTTCGAGAGCAAATAACGTTATCTGGATTTGAAAATGGGCTCCTACCTTTTCTGGACGTCTCAGACGTCTCCTGAAGGGTTGACACGTTTGCTCTGACATGTTGACACATCAGGAAAATGCTTTTACATCTCATCTTTTTTGAATGAATTGAATAGGTTAAGGGATGTATCAGGTGGAATTGGAAAACTCCACAAGCAACCAAAATATAGCGCCCTCAAGATGTTTGTGCAAATATAAAATATTAAGGGCAAGTTTTAAAAATGTTTATTTTTATTTTTATTGTTTGAGCTGTGTAAACATTAGACTAATTGTTTTCTTGTTGTTGTTTTTACACTCAGACATTGTTTACATTGCTGGGGGTAAAAGGAAAAGGAGAAATGCTCATTATGCTGGTGGCATTTTGCGAGAAGTTCCATTTTCCCCCTGGTGTTTTTTCAATGCTTTGATATGCCACATTTAATAGGACATAAGTCCAGTCAAAAGAGAACCTTAGCGTCACTTTTTTAATTTGAAGTCACCCTGTAGTCTTTCAGTTACTTTTTTTGTTTGATCCCTCTCTTCTATGCCTAATTTCTGCCATTTCCTCTATCTCTGCACTCTCTGTTCCTCTCTCTGACCACTATATCGACCCTCTATTTTCTTCTGTCTTTTTGTCTTTGGCTCTGCCACCGAGTCCCTCACTTATCCCATGCTCAGTTTCTCTTTACTGGCGGACCGCTCAGGTCAGAAAATGAGCTGGCTGTCCCTGGCTAATCTGGCGAATACAGCTGGCTAGAGACTGAGACCAAGTTTGAAGGAAAGGCCAGCCTTTTCGTTCAAATAAAAGGCTGTTCATGTGTGTTAAATCAGATATGCTCAGACTTGACCTATAAGCGCACTGGACTGCTGGAGAAAAAAAGAATTGTCAGAATCTTCTTGGCAGGCTGTGGAGAGGATTTTCATGTAGACAGACATTCTGATCATGTGTTGTGAAGATTAAAATTGATACAGTTGGAAAATCCATTGAGAACTCAGATAAATAACATCGTGATTTTTGTTTTATTGCATTACACTATCTTTATTACGTAACATTCCCTTGTGATGTATGAGCCGCTGCATATTGGTAATGAATCTCATAACTGCCATCCTCTAAGTAGAAATAAAACCTTGCTGCCTGATTATAAATCTCCTCTCTCTCTTCCCTCTAGGACACGTCCATGGCCAGCCTGTCAACGAGGGATTTAAAGGCATGTAGTAAAGCAAAGTTAAAACATGAGACGGGAAATATGATTGCCACATTTGTTATGGGGCACAGGGTTATGT
Organism: Galaxias olidus; assembly: GCA_026901105.3. NCBI lineage: Eukaryota > Metazoa > Chordata > Actinopteri > Galaxiiformes > Galaxiidae > Galaxias > Galaxias olidus. The sequence goes on along the minus strand of JAPMUY010005685.1, from coordinate 21,019 downwards.
TTCACTAAACTGTGTCTCGACCTCTGACCTCTGACGTCCATGACTATCCACCAGAGCCATGATAGTTAGACGCATACAGTGAACAACTGTAAAGTCAAAGCATAATGATCCAGGCAAAGATTAGGAGGCTTTAGCTCATGTCAAACTAAATTAATTATTTTAGCACTACTTTATCGATTAGACTAATGACAACCTCATAAATTGTTTTGTTCATATGCTATAGACCTTGAAATGTACAATAGAGCAAGCTGCAAGACAGGAAAACTTTGAGTTCCTAGAAGACGCTAGCAGGAGGACCTTCAGCTACATTATAAAAGTTGAATGAGAGTTGGCTGCTGAGGTCATGGGTCAAGAGGATGGGGTGTTCACTGAGAGTGTGGCACTGCTGGCTAGTGTCACCATAACTATCACTCACTGTCCCCCACTCGAATCCTGCTTGTATATTTTTTTTACTCTCACAGGTTTTAACTATCGGGGTTTTCTCCAAAAGAGAATAATAGCTATTTTTGTGTAAACCTTAATTTATAGTCTACATAACTTACTATTATTTACCCCTACCTTATTGTTAGTCTCACCCTTTGCGTTCAAATCAATAGGAATATCCTCATGTTAAGCGTGCATGTCCAATGGCAGGCGTATGTACATGCGCTAAGAGTTTGCAAGACGCCATGTGTGAGTAGTTACGTTTTTTATTTGTTTTGAGTCTTGATTTCTAATGCAAATAGATTTATCTTGCTTTTATTGTGAGTAGACCTGGATTAATATCAAGCAACAAAATCTCAAGGGGATAATGAAGTTTTATTTCATCACATTTATTAATGTAGCATTGGCTCAGACCCACTTCAATGGCCTGTTTGGTTACGGATAAGTAACTGACATTCAAATCCATTTGTGAGATATTAAAAAGAAAAATAAATACAAAGAAAAGGTGTGTGAAGTGCACTGTAAATAAAATTAAAAAAGCACAAAGCACAAAGCCCAGGGAATGAAAACAGTATGGGCCCATGAACGTCATGTACTTTAGCTCCCCGTTCTCTGTTGATTCCCTCTCATGCAACATGGAGTCCAGAATGCTCCCTTCAAATAGTTAGTCAATTGCTCTTAGGCTATTATTGATGGCTGTGAATAACAACTCTATATTATCTAAAGCCTGTCCTAACTGAAATGGCTCTTAGAAACCTTTTTTTTTCTTCGATGCCACGTTTCTGTCTTCAATCAATTCACCAATAAGCAAGGTGTTCATATAAGGTTCTCTTTGCATTCCTTGTGCCTTCCACTCACACTGAACTTTTCTCTCTTTCTTTTCTCTTTCCTCTTTACCCTACAGGCTATATCATCACCTGCAGTGCAATCTTTTCTTTTTCTTATTGCCCCAACTTAGAAGCTACCCTCCTCCTTGCTATGCCGTAGGTGCCGCACAATGAAGAGTATTTTCATACTTTATTTTCAGTGCCTTTTAGGTCTAACCTGTGGTTCATACTAAATGTAAGTGTTCAAGCTACAGAAATAATTATTTTCGATGTAGTTATACAGGAATGAATACGAAAGAAGATAGACTGAAAGGTAAATTTTTCATGAACACCTGCCTTCTCACTCTGACAAATTAATTCTGGAAGACAAAGTAATTCCTAACAATTTGTCTCTAAGCCAAGTCTGTTTTGTACCGTTTCGGTACTCCTCATTTCGTACAGAGGCAAAGTTTCACTCTTTACTGACAAAACAGTGTAGTGAACTGGGTACAGAGAAGAGGCTGTTTTTCTGTTTCTTTTCTTGCCAATAATTGGGCAGACCCAGCAGTGGAGCCTGTTGAAGGCTGTCTCAAAGTTTCCAGCTGTCCACTGAAAGAGAACGCCACGAGACACTCTCTCACATCCAGGGGTCCCACTGCTCAGAGGCTTTATGGACCTCGGGGATTCTTGACTGAACTCCCGAAAAGAATAAGTGATTTAGAGGGGAGGAATAGAGACGCATTTATTGTAACGATCTAATTATGCGACATGCAGTTTTTCCATTTTGAAGATAATTGCTGCCCATGCAGAAACTTAATAAAGTGTATATATAAATGTATATCTATTCTGTATCCTTCAGGTTGGTCCAGATACCAACAGCAGTTCTTTCTTTGTCCGGGGGACAAGTCAGATTGCAGTTAGTTGCAGTAACATTAGATGGTATAGAATGTATGTGGAGTTTCTGTCAACAATCCTGTCCCTGTTTTCTTGAATGGTGCGTGGGCAACAGTACAGAGCAATGTGGCAATGCCCAGTCTCCTGGATATTTGCGATGGCACAGTCAAAACGCTCCAGTGCCTCTTTGGCTGTCAGACAAAAAGGATCAGAGGTGACACTTTCCTGACCAGTCCTTTCCTAATTGGATGTTCGATGTCTTTCAGTCAGAGTCAGCTGCACACGTGTTCTATCCTTGAGAGTCATGTTTGGGGTGACGACACGTTCATGATGAGGTGTCATTGTTTGTGACCTGTTGAAATATTTTTTGCAAAATATTTTTTAGGAAAAAACTAAAAATAGAAAGGCTTCACAGAGTGTAGCCGCTAAAGATCCATTGAGGATTTTTATACATAATCTAAAAAAAAAAAATATATATAAATATGGGATTGTAAAAATAGGTAATCAGCCTAATATAAATCTAGGCTGAGACAACATGATAAACTAGAAGAAAATAAAGGCTTGCACTGTGATTCTGTTCTGCCTTCCCCACAGGGACAAGAGACACTCACCGAGGCATATCCATGCACGTTTCGCTCAGAATATTAATAACGATGTTCCTTGAAAATGCTTTGGAATGATTCGCCTATTCCCAATGTTCTTACCCCTTTGGCCTCTTGATTCTTGCCTAGCCTTCCTTCAGCAAGAGAAACTCACTGTCCCTGGAGGGGGAATTAGCCTGTGAGAATTTACAGTGTGTGAGCACACTAGAGAATTCAACACAACTTGTTTTTACAGCTCTTCCAGTAATTCCGCCCTGTTAGGCCTGCTGCGGACCGGAAGGAAGAAAACATGGTGTGACTTAAAACATCAGAGGGGAGCCTCCCCAAGAGACCCATACATCCATTTTGAATCCGGTTTTTAAGCAAAGGGAATGGGACCCAATATGTCAGCATGTGGTTTCAGACTGCTTGTAATTCCGAGTGTGGCCTTCAGGGGGAGACCTGAGGGACCTTTTTATAACCATTACTGTAGTACAACCTTCTCTGTAACCTTGTCTATGATCGTCTCTAGGTCACTAGACTGCTGCCTGTGTACCAAGGGTCTGCATCTCTAAAAGCCAGTTAGCAGGACAATTTCATGACAACCTTTAAAATGACCAAGGATGTGTTTCTGCTGATGGGTCATGTAATTTGAAGTGTCCATATGTGGTTTGTATTCCATCGGAAGTCAGCCGTCACCGCAGGTAGTCCATTTCAGTTTTGCTGCGTCCCAACAGTTCTCAGAACACTTCCTCCACCGACCCAAATAAATGTCACTCATCCAGAGGCTGTCTGCGAGAGTCTGATAAAACGAC
>JAPMUY010005685.1:0-15000 GCA_026901105.3 Galaxias olidus | reverse complement strand
TTGGGGGCCACAACAGCAGCTGTGCTATCCTATTCTAATTGCAACAGGTTTAAAAGGATTTTAGTGACTGACAGGATAAAAATGCTTTTCACTGGGAACAGATGAGGCCTCTTGCGGTATGTGCGAGTTGCCATCGGGCTGTTTAATAATTTTCCATATTCCCCTTCGGATGTGAAAAATGATAAGCAGTGTGTTTCATTCTGTCTGAGCACACCAGAGTCTTAGAGATAAAAAGACACCTGCTGTCTGAATTTTAACATTCCCTCCAGCTTGCTAGTTCCGCAAAGGTGAAAAAATTAAAAAAATCTCCTGCCAGTGTCTTTACATATCTTGTCTGTCAATTTAAATAAGAAAGCATGGAATCTTGTTTTAAAATACTGTACATAACATAAGGAGGTAAATATATTACATATATAGTCACAATAGAGGTTTTTGCAAAACCCATGGGAGTTTGTATTAATTCTCATGCTCTGCATGCCAACTTACATATACAGTACATAGGTGCATTACATCTGGGCTTGCCGTCCTTAAACTTACATGACGTCTAGCATTCCAGCTTTAAAATGCTGATGTTTTGACACGTCTGTAAACACTAAAATGCACTATGGTTTAATATTGAATCAAAAATAAAAGTTCATGTATTCAGAAGACAGTAACCGTAGCTGTTTTTACTACATTCTTTCACAATGTATTTTCACGTAATGCATTATACACGTGATCTTACCATACACCTTAATGGTAAACAAACAATGTTGTTGTTTTTTTTTGCTTAATGCATCTCATCACAAGGGTTACTATCTATCGTACTGCATGCATGATTCATGAGTCACATTCTTATTTCAAATGCTGAACTAAAGGGTGTAGGGTGTTGCATGGACAAGTTGGGATTATTTTTTGACAAATAGCATTTTGTTAGTGTATACTAGTAAGCCCAAACTGCTTTTCAAGACTGCGGCCATCTCATTTTGTTACTTGTTGTTTCCGTGTGTGTCAGAGGCACAGATTAAATCATGCCAATGTATTGCTTAGTAATATGTTAGTGCTGGAAAGCTATGCCCTGTTTCAGTCTATACTGTACTGGTACATTGGAATTGGAAACATATATGGTCACTGTTGTAGAATAGATGTTTTGTTTTGTTCACGTGAACAAATATCAGTTGTAAAACCTAAGTTACCAACATGAACTTAACCAGCAGATCTCACATCAATTTCGACTGTAACTTAGATCAATCTCAATGTCCTCTGTTTCTTAAACCCAGTCTTTCAATTCGTCAATCTGGCAGCAAATGAACCCAGAAGAAACAACCTGTGATTTCTCGTACTTTTGAAATCACATTTACTCTCCCGACTCCCCTCTATACTGTGATTCAATACGGGCCATGAAACAAAGGGCCTCCTCATTCATGTTCAAAGCTAGCTGATCGTTTTATCATGCCCGGTGAGGCAAGTTGATGGGACACTAAAGGAGAACACAGTCTCCCCAGCAGGATTAGTCCTCCTCCCACAGGTCCCAAGAGGTCACTCAATATTAGAGCTTCTACTTGTGGACAGAAACCGGAAAAAGTATTATCTCCATTTAATCCACCAGGATCCTCTACTTTAGACGTATCCACACAAAAGGGCTTTTCTCAAGCTGTCGAGATGAAAGGTTATATCAGCCACTAGGGTCTTTTGAAACGTGGCGAGTTCAACTTTTGTGGAGCTAGATATTAACTCTTTGTTACTTTTTATCTAACAGTAGAGTTTTGTAGAGAGGTTACTTTATCCAGGTAATCAAAAAGGTTGTTTGATACACAGTTTTATAGGAATGTACACCTGAGTTCTGCATGCTTATGTGGACAGGATGGGTCTCCATGAGCAGGGATATCTGATGTGGTATTGCAGCAAGCCTGCCTCATTACAGGATAATAACCATCCAACATGCAGATTGAAATAATGTATTCTCTCATCTCATCTTCTCAGCATGTGATTATAGTGATTTGATTTAATTTAAGTAGGATACATATTTAATATGATATACAGCAAATTGATAATGAAGAATGTCTTGTTTAGGTAAAGTGGCTATCTGAATAGCTGTGACTGGGCAGATAGGGAGAATGGGTAAATTGCAAGTCAATTTTGGACCAAAGTGGCCTTGGCTGGTTTAAAGCATCGTCTGTTTCTTTTTTAATTTATATTTATCGATAACTATATATCCAAACTTTTGACTGGTACTGTCTATATCTACATAATATCTGCCAATTTTGCCCTGTGCTTGAAGTCAAATTGCAGAGCTATGCAGTAGTTCCCTTGTGTCTTTTTCCATCTGCATTGGCTAAACTTAACGGAGCCTGTTTATAGTGGGCTAGATCTACAAACTTCCATGTACTATTTTGGCCATATCTCTGACTAAAAACAAGAAGCCACCACACCGTGGCAAAGTTGATCCTGAAATGGATGACGTCCTGGGCGAACAGTTGGAGTTGCTCATTTGCTATGAGGGATCAAAGGCTTTGGCAAAACAGAAAACATCCTAATTTGCTGCCAACAGGCTTAAATTTATCGGCAATGGAAGACACTTCAGTTCCGGATTTTGTTTATGCAATATTTTCTGTTATGCCTTAATAGATGTATCTCTTGATTGAGTTAAATATATGTTTTGTTAACTTTAAATTGCAATCTTTGGGCATTGCCAACTAGGTGGGTATGGCGGTAAAATGCCAATTTAGTTACACGTCGAGACCATCGGGTAAGGTAAAAAAAATTACTTGGGTAAAATCCAGACTGTGAGAAATTACAGCGTGTCTCATATACCCATTTATTATAATTACCACTCTTCACCTACACAACCATATGCTCTTTCTGAACTGAATCACTGACGACATCTCTTTTCATGAGTTGTCCATTACATTTAAGTTCAGTTTTAATATGCCTTAACTACATTAGTAATGCCTATTTGTGAAACTGAGAGGTTCAGAAAATTGTGGGTACCAACTGCAGTTAGATTATTACATTCTAAGACATGCAAAACCTTTAATAATACACTTCTTGACATGATCCCATAGCTTTAAATCCTTATAGGTTATCTACCCAATATAACCTTAATTTAACCATTTCTTTTCTTAATTTAATTGTGTTTATTTCAATGAAGTCGACTTTAATGTTATTTGATGGCCTGCTTATGATATTCTATCTAATCTTTCACATTTTGTCTGACTGTTTCTGACAAGCCATGCAAATATCCCTCTTTGAGTCTCCTCTTTACTCCTTACAACTGCTTATTAAATTCACTATGATAAACTGATCTAAGTGTTCGGATTGAATTTTTTTAACTCATAGCTAGGCTATTGCTTTATCAGTGTTTTCTCTTTTTATTATTATTCCTGAGTGAGCCACATGGACAGTCCTGGTGTCACAAGGCACTGTAAACATTTGAAGGAGAAAAATCTTGTCCTTTACTGTAATTCTCTGCAATGTCTGTTTGTATCACATCAATGCACAGAAGCAATCTTGCAACATTGGCATTAAATTGACCTCAACTGAAAAGCCATGGATGTCAGGAATCACATTCTTGGGATTCTTCAGCATTGAGTGAGTGGATTGTATGCTTATAAAACTATTTAGAAAGGATTCAGTCTTGTGTGATTGTTATTTCACTTGCCTGGAGGGCATTCACATTTTTCCAGATTGCTACATAGCTGTACTCTTTGCCATAGGATGTAGCATTGAATGTTTAATAGGATAAGGAATTAAATGTAAGCCAATAAATCAGCCTGTACACCAACAGAAGACTGCTGTGAGACTACTGATGATTATTGATTACAAATAAATCCACGACTACACAACTTGTTCCTCGCAGAGACATAGCCTACTTAATTATTCCTGGAATCAATTATATACATAAATATGTAGTTGTGTAGCTCAAAAGGCTCTGCGCATTGCCTGGTTGGTTGCACTTTTTCTATTTTACAGGTCTGCCTCAGAGAAAATCCTTACTAGTTTATAGTCTGTAGATTTGAGAGATACTGCAAACTGGATCTTTATAGATATGTATAAAAAAAACTGTTTTAGAGTAATTTGGTGTTTCCCTTTTTCAAGGCTGGAAAACCCTATTCTGACAGACTGAGAAATCACTTATGTTCATTCTATGATTTTGCCATTTACAGAAATGACATTTTCATGAATGAGCACCAATGAGTCTCTTAGGCTTTCTTTTCATTTGATTACAGTTACACAATAATTATTTGAATCAATTTGCAAACAGTTAATAGGCAATGATGGGGTGAATTTGGGCTGGTCCAGTCATTGAGTCAGTTGCTGGGCCAATGTAATTAAAGGTTTTAGTCACACGTTTATACTCATCACACCTGCAAAGAAATCCATTCAGTTGCAGATTATTTCTCTGTTTACTCAGAAGAATTGGCTTGAGATTGGCATGCTTCCATTCAGTGAGTCCATTCCACATCTCCAATGGCCACAATAAATTACCCTGATGGCCCAAAAAAATATTCAGGAGAATGGCCTTAAGGTTGGTACGCTATGTGGTTGTGTGCACATGTCTGTCAGTAAACTATATTTTTGATTGTTGAACAAAAAAAAGAAACAAGTGTATTTACATCATATATATATATGTATATATATATACACACACACACACACACACAGACAGTGTATGTATATATATATATATATATATATATACACACACACACATATATATATATATATATATATATATATATATATATATATACACACAGTACCATGCATATGTTTTGGGCAGGAGGTGCTGTTTTGAAGACAAAGGGTGGTCACACCAAATGTTGATTTGATACAGATTAGCTTTTCCCTCTCACTTTGTGTTTTATGTATTGATAAAAAAATAAACAATAAACATTTTCTATTTCTATATATTTTTTTTTCTAACTTTGAAGACTTCACACCTGCCTAAAACATTTGCACAGTACTGTATATATATATACATATATATATATATATATATATATATATATATATATATATATATATATATTTATATAATGGTATAATTTTGCTCGATGCATATTGGTCAGGAAGTGAAACTATAACCAACAAACTTTCTACCTTATTAACTGAATGCTTGGACAGGTGCCACAATAAACCTCCCACCATCATCACAACAGAATTTCGCACATCCTGCGTGGACCTTTTAAAACCTCCACTACCGCCATTTTGCAGCACACACACCCACTCACACGTCTGTTTTAGTCATTCCCCTGTTTGTTCAGGGAGCCCATTTGTCAGACAACATCTCGGGTTGTCAGTAGCGTTTATAGTTAGCCTGAGAAGGGCCTGGCTTCACAGCTGACTAGCCCCTTCAGCATGGGAACCAGCTTGTGATTAAAAGAAAAGGAAACACCCAGCGGAAATCTGCAGCATGATGAATAGCTATACTCTGAGGAAGTTAATGGCATTTCAGGTGAGGGATCTCAAAGAGCTTGAGTTGACTTTGTCTTGCCTTTGGAGGACACTCATGGGACAACAGAATTATGTTGGTGTAAATAGAAAAAAAATGCTGTAGCTGATACACAAACAGAAAGAGAGAGAGAGAGAGAGAGAGAGAGAGAGAGAGAGAGAGAGAGAGAGAGAGAGAGAGAGAGAGAGAGAGAGAGAAATGTGCTGAAACAAGTTGCATGTACCTGCATTAGCATCAGTCTTTCTACAAAAGTGACCTCTGCTGCTGCTCAGGGAAGCTGGTTTGCCTTTATGGTGGGAAGGAGAGAGGGGCCGGACAACAGGTCAGCAAGAAGGGAAAGAGAAAAGGAGTGAGAGACTCAGGTTGAAATAGGGACAACCCCACTCATAGGTATGTTGTTTTGCTGTTGATACTTCCCAACTCTGCTCCATTTTATGCGTATTTTGGTTGTCATGCAAGCAACAGTTTACTGCAGGAGTATTATGGCCACTTCCTTAATGGAAGGAGGTTTGGAAAGATTAAATAAGTAAGTAAGAAAAATGTATTTATAAAGCACTCACGTTGACCAAAGTGTCGTACAGACCAGAGCAGACAGTGAAATCACAGCAAGACAGGTTAAAAAACAAACATACTCATCAATACACACAAATCAGTCAGTCCATCACAACATAGGCATAGGAACAAGAAAATAAAACCATTATACGTTTAGCACACATTTAAATAAACATACACGTCGTAAAAGTATGCGTCAAATTGGCATCACAGGAAGAGATGAGCTGTGTTGACAAGATATGATGTTCACTGAATGTTTTGCCCAATTCATTAAGCAGATCAATAACTATGAGCTTTAGTTTATTGACCAGTACTAAGCAACTGTGTGTGTGTATGTGGCCTCAGGCCTCTCAAAGTTTCTCTGAACCAAACATGGAATATTCAGAAAGCAGCAGTGGAAAACAAACTTATAATTTGGAATGACTTCAATGTTGGAATATGCTCTAGTTAGCTTTTCCGTGTACCCATTTTTTAAATGAAGCCTATGTAAAACAATGGATCCACAGAAGTAAATAAAGACAGGAAGATAGAAAACTGATGGCTCTGTAGAGTGTAATAAAGATATTGAAACTGTTTGTTTTACAGGTATAGTTCTCTTTGGACAGGAGATGCCAAACTAATCAGAGAAACAGAAAGAAATGGAGAGGGAAAGAAAGAGAGAGAGAAATAATTCTTCTGAGAGCATTCATCACCTTGCCAAGGTTTACCTCTGCCTCCTTTTCATTTAAATTTTTTTATCAGAGCCTGCACGCTCCCAGACAACTATTTTCCTCTTTCTTTTTGGGTGAAATATTGCTTGGCACTACCTCAATGCACGCTTTTTCTGCTTTTATCAGTTTGACTGCCAGCATAGCGGTTCAGGGATTCAGAGAGTTTCCTATTTCATAGACAAATCATTCAGAAACTCTCTACTCCATCTGTTCACTTTTTCATCACTGCATCGCTTGCCTCTTCTTCTGTCGTCTTCTGGAGGATGAGCTGTCTCTTTTGGAGGATGATGGAAACTACAAAGATGAATAGCTCTTGTCGTGGCTGCTCCGAACTCCATTAGCAGCCCAAGTCTGCAATTAATTGAGATTAGGCAAGCGGAGACCTCTTTATTCAAAATCACTGACAGAAGAGAGCTTAGGGAACACTCTCCGGGGAATACTGTACTTCCCACAGTAGCTCCACCTGTCAAGGCAGTTGCTCCGCAAAGCTGTTACTATATTTAGGGAAGCAATGGCATAAAACGGAGTGTGAAAGATTGAATGAAAATCAATAAATACGTTGACACCGTCCATTTAAAAAGAACGGTTATCATGCAGGTTTTGGATAATTCAAATGGGTTGCTGTATGATTAAATACATTGGAATGTGCAGTTATATTTTTACTTTTGAATGATAGAATGTATCCCTAGCAACACCCCGGGCACATGCTCTACCTTTTTCTGATGTAAATGAGACTTGGAGAAAAACGTTGGCCAAGGATCTACGAATTCACCTGCTGGCTTGTAACCTCATCAGTTAAAATGTTATTCATAGTGAAGGGAAAACCAATTCGACCACCAACTGCGTGAGACAGAGGAGCACATGCAGAGGCGCAGCTTCATAATAATCATACTGGGCAACTTCACGTTTTCTCTTTTGGCCGTTTATAATTATGGCCATGCTTATTTTTCCACATTTAAATTGGGAGATTTTTTACATTAAGAAATTGTCCTTCATTGACATAACTGTGAAATGAAAGGGAACTGTGAAATCAGGTTTTCTTTATTTTCTGGTTTAAATGGTTTAAACATAATTTCCATTGCTGCCTACATACAGTGCACATCACCTCTGTCAGTTCTCAGTAACACAAAAATAAATAATAAAATATGTACATTTCAATAGAGATTACAAGATGATAGAGAATATAATTATCTTCAGCACAGCAAATGTGGCCTTGACTAGAGTCAATGCCTTTAGCTCCGTCATTCACTATGTGAGAGGGTCGCTGACACGGCCATTATCTAAGTGTCTAAGTCAATGCCTCTCAGCAATAATTTCTTCAGGAGTCACTCACTGGAAGAATAATCTCACCCTGATCAATGCTCCTGGACTGTGCCTGCCATCGATCACACCTCCCTGCTTATCCTGCTTGGCCTGACACAAGGCTCGTCGCATTCACTCAATCACTCACTCATTAACACATACAGTACTGTGTGGAAAGGAGTGGAGCAAATTCTAAGGGGACTGAACTAAAATGCTGACTTTTTCTTTCTTTTATTCCAGTACTCACTTTCACGCTACCTTTCCTTCTGAATACCTTTTTTTCCATCTATCCCTCCCTACTCACTCACTCACTCACTCACTAAACTGCTTCTTCACTCGTTCACTCACCCACTCACTCACTCACTCACTCACTCACAGTGGTGAACAGTAATGGAGTACATGTAATTTGTAATCTGTACTTTACTCAAGCGTTACCATTTTGGTAGACTTTTTACTTTCACGCCACTACATTTCAAACCAAAATATCGTACTTTTTACTCCACTACTTTTGCGCAATATCTATTGTTACTCATTGCTTTGATCTAGAGAAAGTAGATTGTCTCAAATATCCTATAGAATAATATGGCACACTTTCACACAGGCCTACAGATCAGGATGCAGCGCACGTTTCAATCGGCTCATGACATTAGTTTGAACTATAGACGTTAGCTAGCTGATTGATACACAAGAGAGCCTGATAAGCGTCAGGATTAGGAAAATGCATGACAGTCTCTTGCTTGAGGAGGTCGGGGCACTGCAACACCCTTGGCCATATCTCAAACATATTGTTGAAGGAAGGAAGGAGCATTCCCGTTTAAATATCTGCTATGCCTGTCGGGAGTACACACGATGAACGCCATTCTTTTCATAAATATGAAAGTTTGCCTGCTATATTTTTTAATTATGTTAGTCAGGTCAGCAACCCCTGACAAACATAACCATACTAAATAATAGTACTTTTACTTTTGAAGACTTGATGTTTTAGTGGAGTAAGATTTAGGAAGGGTATCTGTGCATTCACTCAAGTAGAGGATTTGTGTACTACCACTCACTCACTCACTTCTTCGCTCACTCCTTCACTCAATTACTCAATCACTCATCCACTCACCCACTCATCCACTCACCCACTCACCCAATCGCTCACCTTCAGTTTGCCGACCTGTTTTGTTGACAGTCTTTCACCTCTCTGTAATTTCCCTCACTGAGCGGACAGCCCACAGCCAGGAGATTCATGACACGGGCTTTGCATCAAGGTGGACCCACTGATACCTAGCCTTGAGTAGGGTTTTCAGAGGATGGATTGTCTATTTTTCTCATCGGACAATCCATTCCTCAACCTCAGCCTACATGTTTTGTGCCATGGCCTGCTACTCAACCCGGCCCAATCAAACACTGATCTTTTTCCACTCAGCCCATTACCCTGCCTACCTACACAAACATCACTCTGTATCTTGCACTCCCACATCAGGAAAGCAGTCATTCTCTCTCGACCGACTGGATGCTAACTTTGTCAAAGGACTTGTATGTGTGTACGTGCTCAGTGAAGTTTGTAAACCGTTTACTGTGTAATAGGCTTACATGCTGCAGTGTGAGCAAATGGAAATTTGAAGTTCGGCAGACTTGTTTTTGTAATCGATCAAGCTCAGCCCAGCTTTATGCAGATAAGTACCTAAATGGAAGAAAGAGATCAAGTGGCTTCTTTCAAGGTTAAGACCATTGCGCACACTTGGTGAAGTCACAAGCTTCTGCATTCATTAAAAGGTTACTAGGCTGAGGCATTTTCACTGGAAATCTAAGAATCACAACAACCTAATCTTAATCTTTAAATTCCCTGATTTATATTGTCAGAAAATAAGTTTTTTTTACAAGCAAACAACATATATTTCTTTGGAGGATCAACCCCAGTAATGAGCATTGGAATTATGAACTTATATGATGATTATTTGGGAGTGGGGAAAATCAGATATAAGACCTGTGTTGATAGCTCTATCATCTTGAAAAGATTGTTTGTGTCTAGACAGTCATACAATCAATGGGAAGTAATTTTCTTGCTGGATATTCCGCTGGCCTCCGCTGATCTGAGCAGTCCCAATGAGAATGATAAATATTGTCTCACAAGAAGTGTTCTCTTCCTTTTCAGTAAGGAAAGAAGGGTTGTATACAGTGGTTAATGTGCGCATTCAACTTTGCTTTTTTTGCTCTGTGTGCTTCAACAGCGTTCATAAATATTCCTATCAATACCAATTTTCTAGGAATGTCTTGAATGTTGGTCTGGAAGATAAAGTGGACATTTGGAGTACATTAGTGTGAAAAATGTACATGTTCAAGGTAATTGGTTAGGAAAATGTATTCACAGTCATGTGGCTTAAGGAAATGTGTAAAATGTATGCACAGTCATGCAGCTTGTGAATACATAGGAAATTATTTAACGATAAAGTTAGGCTTGTGACCTAACCATGCAAGTCTTAATCGCCCCACCTGATTGGGCCTATCCTATGGCATGCTGTTAACAAATAGAGCTATGTAACACATGCATGCACACACTGACAGACACACAGTGACAGACACACTATTGGACAGCTTGAGTATAACCCCAAAAAAGTAACTTTAGTCTGTGTATGTTGAGACCTTCTAATGAGTTTGGGATGTACGTATGGACTTTAGGGATGTGGCGTGGCAGTCAAGCCCGGCCAGACGTGTCTATTTAAGTTCGTCTGCGAAATAATATCGGACAAAAGCAATGAGTCCCGGGGCGTCCACGGCGTAGGGCTTGATAATGCTCAAAGGTGTTCTGCATCTCTTTTTCTGGTCGAGGCTGGAATAATTCATGGAGGATGATGCTAACTACGTGGCGTGGGGCTTTGAGGCCTTAGCTATGCGTCAGGGCATATAACAAACGGTGCGAAATTAAAATTCCACGGTGAGAAACCTTTTCTTTTTTATGAACTTATTTGCTTTCATAAATTCTCTGCTCAGTGCAATTTACTTGGGCTAGCTGCCTCTTTTAGGTAGGCTGGAATTAGGGTAAAATTTCCAATTTGGTGACAAACGCTCAGCAGATTACACTGAGTAATTACATGTATTATTATTTATATTATTTATATCATGTATATTACTTAAACTTGTCCATATTGCTTTGCCAGGTATTTAGGGTCAACAATGTAAAAAAAATTGGATGTGAGATTAAACACTGCAAAGGGCAAAGCCTATTAGCAGATTCTACACTTAAGCTCCTGACATGAATGCATGTCAGGAGCTTAAGTGTAGAATCTGCTAATAAACTTTGCCCTTTGCAGTGTTTAATCTCACATCAATACGCCTAAATACCTGGCAAAGCAATAATAATAATATACATGATATAAATAATATAAATAATAATACATGTAATTACTCAGTGTAATCTGCTGAACGCGTTTGTCACCAAATTGGAAATTCAATTCCAGCCTACCCTAAAAGAGGCAGCTAGCCCAAATAAATTGCACTGAAACAGAATTTATGAAAACAAATAAGTTCATAAAAAAAAGAGGTTTCTCACCATTGAACAATTCGCACCGTTTGATATAATACCTGACGTAGCTAAGGCCTCAAACCCCACGCCAAATTAGTTAACATCATCCTCCATGAATTATTCCAGCCTCGGCAAAGGATGCAGAACACTGCTTTTAGTATCCGTGGGCCTCGGTGCTTTGTCCGATGTGGCCCCCATAAAGGCAGAAACATAAATAGACCGTCTGGCCGAGGCCACGCCACATCCCTAAAGTCCATGCATTACATCCCAAATAGAAGGTCTCAACATACACAGACTAAGTTACTTTTTGGGGTCATGTGTCTATCATGTAATGCATGCATGTGTTGCATAGCCTGACATTATTAGCAACATGCCATAAATTCTAGGCCCCATCAAGTGGGGGCGACAAAGCCTAACTATCGTTAGTAATTCTGTACAAGCATGACTGTGCATACATTTTACACATTTCCTTAAGCCACATGACTATTGAGCTATTTCTAGCAATTACCTTGAACATGTACATTTTCACACTAATGTACTCAAATAATCACTGCATCTTCAGACCAACAGCGATGAAATTGGTATTGATAAGAATATTTATGAAGCATAATTGTACACAGATAGTTGAATGCACACATTAATATATATACAACCCTTCTTTGAAAAGGAGAACACTTCTTGTAAGACAATATTTATCATTCTCATTAGGACTGTCAACGGAAGAGACAATGCTCCCATTGGTGTATGACTATTTCTTAATCTCAAGATGATAGAATGATCTTTATAATGATTTTTCCCCACTCCCAAATAATCATCATATAAGTTCATATTCCAATGCATTACCTGCTGCTAATAAAAAAAACTTATTTTCTGACAATGTAATCAGAATTTAAAGTTAGATTCAGATTTGTTGTATTCTAGATTTCAGATGAAATGCCTCAGCCTAGCCTAACCTTTTAATGAGAATGCAGAGCACTTCACCAAGTATAATATGTATTAACCTTGGAAAGCCATGATCTCTCTTCCATTTAAGTACTTATCTACATAAAAACTGGAAGCAATTGTCGATTACAAAACAGTCTGCAGATAGAACATTTTAACTCCTGCAACATGTAAACCTATTACAGTAAATGATTTACAAATGCTCACTGTAGTATACACACATACAAATCCTTTGAACAAAGTTAGCATCCAATCAGTCAGGGAGAAGAATGACTTTACTTTCCTGATATGGGGTAAGAGTGATGACTGTGTAGCCAGTGGAAAAGATCAGTGTGACAGACTGACCAATGCAGACCATGGCAAATATGTGGGCTGAGGTGAGAATGTGTCCAGTAATCCATCCTCTGAAAACTACTCAAGGCTAGATATCAGTGGGTCCCTGCTGATGCAAAGCCCGTGTCATCTCCCTGGCTGTGGGCTGTCAGTGAGAAATTTTGGAAGTGAAGATGTCAACAAAACAGATTTTCATGCTAGTGAAAGTGAGTGGGTGGGAGTGGGTGAGTGTAGTGATTGAGTAATTGAGTGAAGAAGTGGCAGAAAATGGTGGTGAGTGTGAAGTACACAAATCCTCTACTGAGTGAATGCAGATACCCTTCCTAAATCTTACTCCACTAAAACATCAAGTCTTCAAAAGTAAAGTACTATTATTTAGTATGGTTATGTTTGTCGGGGGTTACTTTGACTGACTAACATAATTAAAAAATGTAGCGAACAAACTTTCATATTTATGAAAAAAACTGGCGTTCATACGTGGTAATACCCGACAGGCATAGCAGATTTAAACGGGAATGCTCCTTCCTCCTTCAACAATATGATTTGAGGTCATGGCCAAGTGTTACCCAGTACTTGCAGCTCAAGCAAGAGACTGTCATGCATTTTCCCTAATCCCAACATATCAAACTCTCTTGTGTATCAATCAACTATGCGTCTATAGTTCAAACTAATATCATGAGCCGACGTGCGCTGCATCTGATCCTGCTAGACACAATAATAGTGTCTCTCTATTCTATAAGGTCTTTGAGACAATCTACTTCTCTAGATCAAAGCAATAATTAACAATAGATGATATGTGGAAATAAAAATGCGATTATTTGGTTTAATGTAGTGGCATGTAAAAGTCTACCAAAATAATGCTTAACAGTAAAGTACAGATTACAAATTACATGTACTCCATTACTGCACCACTGTGAGTGAGTGAGTAGTGAGAAATTGAGTGAGTGTGGTGGGTGAGTGGGTAGTTTAGTGAGTGAGTGAGTGAGTGGTAGGGAGGGATAGATGGAAAAGATTATTCAGAATGTAACGTGAAAGCAGAAATGGAAGAAAAGGGCAGCATTTAGTTCAGTCCCCACTAGAACAACTCCACTCTCACACAGTACTGTATGTGTTAATGAGTGAGTGATTGAGTAGTCTGCAACCATATCAGGTAAGCTTGGGATAAGCAGGGAGGTAACCGATGAAAATTTTGTCCAGGAGCATTGATGGGGTTCTTCTTCCAGTGAGTGACGAAGAATTATTGCTGAGAGGCGGTGACTTAGACACTTAGATAATGGCGTGTCACGACCTATGCATAGTGGGTGCGAATTAAAACATTGACCTCTAGTCAAGGCCGACTGTGCTGAAGATGATTATATTCTCTATCATCTTGTAACCTCTATTTGAATGTACATATTTTATTATTTATTTTGTGTTACTGAGAACTGACAGAGTATTATTGTACTGTATGTAGGCAGCAATAGAAATTATGTTTAAACCATTTAAATAGAAATAAGAAAACCTGATTTCACAGTTACTCATTGAATGAAGGACAATTCTTAATGTAAAAAATCTCCCAATTTAAATGTGGAAAAATAAGCATGGCCATAATTATAAGCTGACCCAAAGAAAAGCATTAATTTATTATGAAATGCGCCTCTACATGTGCTCCTCTGTCTCACGCAGTTGGTGGTCAATTGAGTTTCCCTTCATATAGATAACATTTTAATAATTTATAATAGTGAATTCATAGATCCTTGGTAAATTTTTTCTCCAAGTCTCATTTATCAGAAAAAAGGTAAATTTGCGTATTGCTAGGGATACATTCTATCATTCAAAAACAAAAATATATCTACTTTAACATTTATCATACAGCTAACCCATTTGAAAATATCCAAATTTTCATGATAACCCGTTCTTGAAAATGGGCCGATTGATGCGTATTTATTGATTTTCATTCAATCTTTAGATTACTCCGTTTTATGCCATTGCTTCCTAAATATAGTAACAGCTTTTTCTTGAGCAATACTGTGGGAAATTACGAGCACGATTCCCCGGGGCTCTGTCAGTGATTTTGAATAAAGGGTCTCCGCTTGCCTAATCTCAATTAATTGCAGACTTGGGCCTTGTGGAGTTCGGAGCAGCCACGGTAAAACTATTCATCTTTGTAGTTTGTATCCTCCACGCTCATGGGGTTTTCAAAAAAAAAAAAAAAAAAAAAAAAAAAAAAAAAAAAAAAG
>JAPMUY010005684.1:0-10866 GCA_026901105.3 Galaxias olidus | reverse complement strand
CGGCACTTCACAAAGGGCTCCCAGAGGGAGAAGGAGCTACTATGGAGGGAGCTGAAGAGGAGGCTCGCCGCGGGGGATCTCTTCCATACGCCTGCCTTCTGATCTCCTGCTTCTGTCTCTCTCTGCTCTTCTCCCCCCCTTTCTTCGCTCTGTCCATTGCCTTCTGAGTCATGACCTATTTTGTGCTAATTAACTGTTTCTCGCTCAATTGAAGTGATTCCCTCCCTTTGTTTCTTGACGACGTCCCTTTCCCTCGATACTGACTGCTTTGTTCTTCCGTTCCAACCCTCCCCCTTTCCCCTCTCGGTGTCTTCCTCCACCTCTCTGTGTCCATAAGCATTCCTCTTTTGTCCTGGCAGCATCTTGCGGAGCTGGGGGCATACATCACGACCAGCATCTTAACAAAGGACTCCCTGAAAGGCCAGGCCACCCAGCTGGACACGGCGCTTTATTGTTCCATCTATCTGGGAGAGGGCAACTCTAGTACAAAGAGCAGGCTTGATTTTAATGCCACTAAAATTAAATATTCATACTCTTCTTCCTTGCGCTATGTTCTTAATTTAGGGTTACAAGTATCTTACCCTTAGGAATTCCCTGTGCAGGGGGTTTCTAAATATTGTGTTGTTGTTTTGGAAAGTTATGTCTGTGTGCACACCACATATTAGAATGTATAGAGTAAATGTCTACTGATACTCTAGGTGCCTCTCGGTATAACACTGGATGTTACAGTAAGTGGAGGAGTCATGTTCTTGCCCACAGAGCCAAGAGAGCATAAAGCATTGTGGCTGTATTCCACTGGAGATGTCCCTGTACAATACATTATCTAAAGTCTTATATTTAGGCTAAATGGTTTGAGATTACACAGCATATCAGCATGGGATTTAAAGATGGATTCATTGGGATTATATTTATTTGTCCTGCCATTATTCTTGTTAATACTACTGTGCTTAAATATCAATTTACAAGATGTATTGCATGTGTGCATTGCACACTTTTCTTGCTGTTTATAAATATATGCAATGGAGAAGCTTATGTTGATGTTACATTTATCAATGATTTGACCACTCATGAAACAATTGATAGTGATGTGAGGCCTGGAAGAAATGTAGAAAATGTTTCTGAAATCACAAAAATTTTTACTTTGACAATCAATTTAATCATGAAACAATGATATTTCTCAAACCTCCCACAGAAGTACACTATGGGTCCCTGTGTGCTATAATTGTAGACTAAATCCCACCTGACTAACAGGCAGTAATCAGTGCACTCTGCGTGTAATCAGATCAGATGTAATAGTGATAGAACGATAGAGATAATCATGATAGTTTTGTGACAGACAAAATCCTATTTCAGTTCGTTTAATTGTCCTTAATGCATACATGTGGATAACACTGGGATTCCCGATTACTTGAAGAAACAACTTGTTTAAAAGAGGCCCGTCAACAGCACTCACGTTGTTTTCTGATGAGCACTAACTGCTAAATAAATTGCCTATACAAAATATACATATGCATAATGCTTGGTGAACGTCTCTGCGCTGGGAACGGCAGGTATTCCTTCAGCCAGCTGTTTAATTGCTGCAAAATAGTCCACTTCTCTTGCAAAAAAGGAAAAGCCTTCAGTAGTGCTAGTGCACATCTGACAAAGACTTCCCAAAGTTCATCCTTATATCAAAGCAGACAGCATGTAATCGAATCAGGCTTGTGTTCATTTACTTTATGTAATGTAATGCATGTTGATATATAACTGATTAGTTATATATAACTGTAATTGTGCATAACCACTTATATATTATAAAGAAGTCCAATGCATCAACCCCTCTGGTAGATATGTTGTATATAATGCTGCTCTGATGGTAGAGTATCTACTTAATGCTGCACTAAGGGTAGTGTAGTGTCCCTAGTATATCCAATGCTGCTCTAAGGGTAGTGTAGTATCTCTTATTATATCAACTGCTGCTCTAAGTGTTGCATAGTATCTATAATATCTAATGCTGCTCTGAGGGTAGTGTATTTTCCATTGTATATATAATGCTGCTCGCTGGCTAGCTGGATGTTTACCTGAGTCACAATGCCAGCAACCGTGGATATTCCAACCCGGTAACTGTATGCAATGGTCCGGTAAGAGTCACCAGTTGCCAAGTACCTTAAATAAAAAAAATGATATATGGTTTTATATAATAAATGCATACTGGGTAAAATATAGCTCTCCTGGAACTGTCCAATTTTAATAACGCTATATCAAACACAAGCAAACAACCTCATTAAGTATTACATCTTTGAATGATGGGTTCTGATTATTAAGGGATAGTTAAAACTAAGAATTCATACATTTAAACAAAAATGGCATTCTCGTATAAATTAAGTAGTGTAATAATATGCAAAAAAAAGCCAGGACATGATTATAAAGAAATCAAGAAATGGTTGAATGAGGATGCCCTGAACATTGGATGGATAGACAGGTGGATAAATACACAGATATAAATGTAGCTTGGATACACAGATATACAGTACCAGTCAAAAGTTTGGACACACTTTTCTATTCACTTAAACGTTTGACTGATGCTGTAGCTTAGATACACAGATAGCTAACTGAAACTAACTTTGTTATATCATATATTGTACAGACATTTTGGAAAGTTATCTAGAAA
The DNA here is from genome assembly GCA_026901105.3 of Galaxias olidus. Classification (NCBI taxonomy): domain Eukaryota; kingdom Metazoa; phylum Chordata; class Actinopteri; order Galaxiiformes; family Galaxiidae; genus Galaxias; species Galaxias olidus. Next base: position 8,216 of record JAPMUY010005684.1, on the reverse strand, counting down.
ATATGTTATTGTTCACAACATTTACCTTAGACATATTGCAAGTCGCTGTCCGGGACTTATGGCTTCCGTCCAACATGTTGTCTGCTTCTGGACTGCTGGGCCTACTTGGTCAAGCAGGTCATCAAACTGGGTGGTGTCCAGTCTGAAATAAGACTGGAAGCGAGCATTATCCAGACGTAACACCTTGACAAGGTGGTGGTATTCACCCTGCTCCATCCTTCCACGAAGGATGTCATCCACCCAGACCGGACGATTAAATTTAGGTCCCATAGCATTCCTGAACTGGCAATAAAGTTTAAGATATTAAGAATATGTACTTAAACCAGTTCATCAGTCGTTTGATATTAAAACGTACATTATTTATTAAACTGCTCAAAGTTAAGGATTTTTTCATGTAAGAACAAAACCTACACTCTTTCGAAGCTCACTGTGAATTAGCAAGAGCTGTATAGATGCTAACACTTTTATGTTGTGAAACAAAATTTTACTTTTCTATGACTTAAAAGACTCGGACCAACAAAAACGTTATATTTGTGTCGATTCAGTTTCAAAACGCTTCACAGCGCGATTTTCTTCACCGCTGCCCGATTGTGCTTCCGTTTGTTTACGTTGTAGCTGTTACGGTTGTCTAGAATAAAACACAGGGACGTTATTGCATGTTTGACCACTGGTTATGGAAAAAGTTTAATATTCCAAGCATGTCATTTCATCTGCAGACAGTGGAGCTCGCAAGTGTAAACACAGACAAAGGTTGAAAATGTTATAGTTTTTATACTGTCCCCCTTGGTCGTGATAAATGGACCAGGTGAAAACTGCAGTAAAACGGGGTAGCTGCAGCGTACGCCAGGCAAGTTCAAGACACGGACGAGAAAATAACCACTGGCCAGTACTCCATGGCATGAGAGCCATCCTGCAAACGACCACGTTCTGAGAGCGCGGGTGTGGACAAAGTTTCCTTCATACGGCGATCCACTGGTAAGAGCAAATTTAACATGACTGTATTGTGGGAAATTTCACTATACTTTAACACTTACCAAAATGGAAAAAGGTGGGAAATGCAGTCAGACGTGCAAGAGCAGCATCGGCACCAGGACCCAACGGAGTACCTTACAGACTGTATAAAAATGCACCGTATGTCCTACGTTTCCTTTGGAAACTACTGAAGCTAGCATGGGAAAAACTAATCATTCCCAGATCGTAGCGTCGAGCCAGAGGAGCACTGATTCCGAAAGAGAAAGATTCTAGTGACATTAGTGAGTTCAGACCAATTTGCTTGCTTAATGTAGAGAGGAAAATATGTTTTAGCGTAGTAGCACAAAGACAGAGCGAATACCTTACAAAGAACAAGTTAATAGATACCTCAGAACAGAAAGCAGGCATTTCAGGCTTCTCCGGGTGTCTGGAGCACACTTGCATGATTTGGCACCAAATTCAATTGGCAAAACTTGAGAAAAGGTCATTTTCCTGGACTTTGCAAACATATTTGGGTCTGTGCCCCACAAGCTTTTGTGGTCTGCATTTGAGTTTTTTTAAGGTAAAAATACAATTGGTTAAGGCATACTTACAGGACATTCAATTGTGTTTTGATACACCGACATTTATCACCGAATGGCAATGTCTGGAGATTGGCATCATGGCCGGATGTACAATCTCACCCTTGGCATTTACTATAATTCATTTTATTTAGTTTTTAGCGCTTTTCTCGAGACTCAAAGCGCTTTACACAAATTGATTGCCAATTAATTACACAGAACGAACAACGAACCGACCGACAGCTATCAAACACAACACTCAGTCTGAGTTATTCCACGGCAGCCAATTTGCGCCAAACTTGCTTACTCAACATTTTACGACAGACTTGCTCACACACATAGGACACACAGACCGACTCCAGGTGAATTGGCAGTGACTGGTCAGGGCACTGGTCAGGGCACTGGTAGGAGAATGGAGCATGTTTTTTGATGGTGGGAGGAAAGGGGAGTACCCGGAAGAAACCCACACTATGGCCATGGAAGTAATAATCCCAGCATCAAAATGGGTCGTTGGGATAAAGGGATATCTCTCAGCTTAATAAACTTTTTTGTTTTTGTTTTTTTTAAATATCTGGCCGTGCCAAGAGCGGATATAGAGGGGGGTGGCTCTGAGACGTCATTGCTCACCGTTAAGCCTTCTCGAGGTGTCTTGGGCTCAAATTAACAAAACATCTGGGATGGAGGGTGCCCACTTGAAAACCCCAATGACATATCTGCCCTCAACCCAAGTCCATTCTAAAAATATTTTGACCTAATACAACGAGTGAAAGAGGTCCACTACTTCACAGTCTTTAATCATGGGCTACTGTTCGGCCGTAGCACACGCCAACTCGGAACTTACAACACAATATCAAGCCACAGGCTAACAGACGAAAAGCTCACTTGCAACACTTCCACCAAAAGAGAGAGAGAGCATCCCCCGCCAGTGCAGGTTAATCATCCCTTGGAACCGCCCCCACCCACTGGCAACCAACCACCAGGGTGCCCCAGGTTTTACAGTACATGGCAGCCTGTGGTTTGCAGCGTGTGCTGGTTGACATGATGAACCCACCCTAATTGCATCACAGAACCCAAAACAGACATTAACACAACAGAACACAGTAAATACCATTTTCCTTTGTCAGGGTCGCTACACTATTGTCTTTTGAAGTGCTCATCTTGGAGCATGCCATAATGGATATTATAACATCCTATCCTGTGTATATTGAAATGTATTGAGAAAAGGCAACAAAGCAGACAAAATCGACTGTAACTCACCTTATTCTGAAATGATTTTCATGAAATGTATTTTGTTATTAAGGTGGGAAATTGAACATGACACGGGTTACTTCTCGGAATTAAATTCAGTTACTGGGGGCGGATCTAATCAGCTCACATTAACCTTTTGAACAGCCACAACTTCCACTGGGACATGCAGGCTGGGATTTATGAATAGGAATCATCAGGTGTAAATAATTTAGAATATCAGCTTCTGTGAGTTTCTCCAAAAATTGTGATTTCTATATCTATTATATTGTTATAACGCCATTATTTATTTATTAGGCTAATTCTCAGGCTCAAGTTAAGAGAAGAACATCCAGTCAGTTCAGCCGTACATCCCAAGACATACAGAATGTAAACTTCACTTCTACAGGCTAGACAGTTGCCATTACACAATGTCACAAATATTCATCATCATCATCATCATCATCATCATCATCATCATCATCATCATCATCTTCATCGGCTTTGTCCGGGGTCGGGTCGCGGAGGTAGCAGTTCCAGCAGGGCATCCCAAACTTCCCTTTCCCGGGCCACATTTACCAGCTCTGACTGGGGGATTCCAAGGCGTTCCCAGGCCAGTGTGGAGATATAATCCCTCCACCTGGTCCTAGGTCTGCCCCGCGGCCTCCGCCCAGCTGGACGTGCCTGGAACACCTCCCTAGGAAGGCGGCCAGGTGGCATCCTTACTAGATGCCCGAACCACCTCAACTGGCTCCTTTCTACGCAAAGAAGCAGCGGCTCTACTCCGAGTCCCTCACGAATGGCTGAACTTCTCACCCTATCCCTAAGGGAGATGCCAGCCACCCTCCGGAGGAAACACATTTCCGCCGCTTGTATCCGCGATCTCGTTCTTTCGGTCATGACCCACCCTTCATGACCATAGGGTTTTTTGTTTCTATATTTTGAGATTATAGAATTTAATTGCAGTTTTACCAGTTCTAACATGTAGGGAGTAATGCTCTAATTCGACTCTGCATGCATTATTTTGAGTTTTTCTTTGCTCTTGAAGAAAGCTTTTACAGAACTCCACACGCAGAGTCTCCATTTGGGTGTTTGTCCCATTTTGAAAAATTTTGATTTGAAAGTGGACCCCAGCCTTCACTGCCATATAGAGCAATTGGTTCAACACCGGGGTCGAGTTATAATCTGAGTTTTGCGGGGGTCTCTAACATTAGTGGCGGAGACAAATAAATAATAGCTTAACTGGTGCACTGTATTGGTGACCCCCACAGATGTATGACTTTACTGCTTTCATGGGAGCCCAGACCCCTCCTTATGGGAGCTCAGCTCCAACTGGCTCCCACATAACTCCAACCCTGGTTCTATGACTGATTGAAATAGGGAGTTAAATTTTTTTTTACATTTGTTCAAACCTAAACATATTTGTATATAAATGTATATATAAATCTCTAAAAACATTTGTGAATTGATATGCATTTCCTTGTGAACAGCGTCACTTATATGAATCACAAAAAACGATTTGTGAATCCTTATACATTTGTGAACCACGCCATTTATATATTAATCAGGAAATACATTTATGAATTGTTCTGCATTTATTTGTGATTGTTCATAGCGATCTAATTCCATATGGTTCAGCGTAACCTGTATCTGGGTGCATGTATTGGCAACTGTGCACCAGCTGTCTAGTTTGTCCCATCGTGAATTGTTTTAAAAACTACAGCCTATCTTGGCTGTTCTCAGTTTTTCTCTCAATGCCATCTTCGAAAGTCCTTTTAAAGAACTGATAGTACAGAGGGTCACCTTTAAAGATGGGTATAGTGGCTGGCGGCAATGTACACTGTCCTTGTTGCTTGATGAGAGATTCTGTTATTCTATTGTGATTAGCCATTATATTGACTTGTTCGTAGAGTTCATTCCTTTCGTTTTTATGGTAATGGTAATGACGTTGATTGGTTTGTTAGAGGATGTCCTTTGATATGGCCTAGTCTGTGCTTCCTGCTCTTCTGTGACACCTAAACATGGTCAAATTATCCATCTTCCATCATAGAAACATTGCTAAAATCCGACCATCCCTTTCCCAGAGTGCAGCTGCCAAACTCATTCACTCATTCATCTTCTCCCGTCTTGATTACTGCAACTGACTTCTTTTCGACATCAGCGCAACCTCCCTCCATAAACTCCAACTGGTTCAAAACTCTGCTGCTCGTCTTCTCACCCCTACAAAATCTTCTGAGCACATAACCCCCATAATCTTTAATCTTCACTGGCTTCCGGTCAGCCAGCGCATCACCTACACAATCCTTCTCCTCACCTACAAAGCTTTACACAATTTGGCCCCTCCCTACCTCACTGAACTGCTCCAACCTTACCATCCTACCCGGACACTACGTTCCTCTGCAAATAAGCAACTGATCATTCCACAAGCAAAACTGAAGCATTTTGGGAAGCGTGCATTTTCTAGGGCAGCACCTAAATTATGGAACTCTCTCCCTCCTCTTATTCAGAATTCCAACTTCTTTTCACCCTAGCATACCCTAGTTAACTGTTTAAAATCTGGTCCCTTTCTTTTACTGATACTATCCATTTGCTTACTTATAGTTAGAACTGTTGTTGTCTGTCTGTTATACTATTTCTGTCTAATTGTTTATTTTTGTCATGTTATCAATGGTGATGCTGTGAAGCGACTTTGGGTGTTAGAAAAGCGCTATATAAATAAAATGTATTATTATTCCATCCATCCATTAGCTTTACCTGTCGAGGGTCACGGGGGGGCTGGAGCCTATCCCAGCGGACACAGGGCGAGAGGCGGGGTACACCCTGGACAGGTCGCCAGTCTATCACAGGGCCGACAACAACTCACACTCACATTCACACCTACGGGCAATTTAGAGTCACCAATTAACCTGCATGTTTGGTTTTTTTTGGACTGCGGGAGGAAACCGGAGTACCCGGAGGAAACCCACGCGAACACATGCAAACTCCACACAGAAACGCCCTTGGGTCAGGTGGGGATTGAACCCAGGACCTTCTTGCTGTGAGGCAACAGTGCTAACCACCGAGCCACCGTGCTGCCCATGTACTGTATCTGTTGGGGTTGTAATAATAATAATAATAATAATACTACATTTAATTTATAGGCACCTTTCTAAACACCCAAGGTCACCATACAATACATATACAATAAAAACAGCACGATATACAATTCAGGATGCAATAAACATAGGACAGAGACATGGGAATTGAGGCAGTGGACATCGATGAACATCACAAGATTACAAGGGTAAAGGGTATTAAACAACAAACACATTAATTATGTCAGCTTTTCAAATGTTGTACAACATAAAACAATTAAGCAGAATGCTTTCTCAAATAGAAAGGTTTGTAGGCCTGATTTAAAAGTGGATAGAGTCTGAAGCTTCCTCAGATGGTCTGGGAGGGCAAACCACAGATGGCCCTGCAGTACCAAACGCTCGGTCACCGCAGAGACTTTAGGAACTGTGTCGGCTGCAGATGCACTTTCTCGTCATGATAGAGGGGATGGAGGGCTCCGACCCAGGGAACAACAATCGTCAGGAAATTCTGCAGATGCAGTTGGGCCGGCGAAGAAATCCAAAATTAGCTGCAGTTCAGTGTTGTAGCCACTAGCAGCAGCTGAGAGAATGGGCACTCCGGTGCCATGCCAGTCCGGTGCCAGACAGGCGTTGTACAGTAGTGAAGTCCTGTTAGCTAGCTAGCCTTTTTTAACTAGCCTTTATTGGCCTTTTACGTACGGATGCATCTGTTATGTGCTGCTCCCTCTGATACTGTTTTCTCTTGAGTGGTCAACATATGAGAAGTAGCGTCCACAGTGGTACTGTTCAAAAGAGCCATGGCCTGAGCATATACAAGCGTCATTTCATTCTCATCTCAGTTGTCGTATCTGTCGTTCCTATCCTGTTGAGATGACTGCTGAGCCAATCCAGCTTCCAAATATTTGTTCATTCTATCAATCTTTTCAGGCGCTATCTGTGACATCTCCAATTCCTTTAACATGCTTAGTTTTGTTGTATTTGCGGACAACTGAGTTTCCCGCTCAAGCTCGTCTTTTTCAGCTCTGATGTGAGCTTCCTTTCTCTCAAGCTCTTGCTTTCTTTTGAGCCTCATAGCCTTTGTAGTTAACTCAGCCTGTAGACTTTCCAGTTGCATTTTTAGAGATGTTACAGAAGATTTAGATGACCTTGGTGAGCGTTGAGTTTGCACTCTGGAAACACTAACCTTAGGAGCAATATCATCATTAACTATCGTGGTATCGCTGGCAGTCATTTTTCCGATCAACCCACCGTGCACCATTTAAAATTAAATTTTAGGACCATACCACTCACTTTGATCTCTTTAAACTTCTTGTACTGACAATACATTTTTCACTGAATAATTTAATTCAATCAATTCCTTGTATGCTTTGTTGAACTCATTTTCCCTTGTGGACCAGTTCCTCATGCATCCTCCATTAAAGCTGTAATAAAATCTTTCCTTCTAGTTAATAGACCCATTTTGGCACTCATTGATCCTTTTAGCTCTTTCGGCCTACCATTGTAGGCACTAGGCAGGGACAATGTCACCATCCAAACTCTGCAAATGAAAGTTTGCTGCATTTTTTATTATCTTTAATCGTTTCCAAGAAAAAACGTAAAGCATCACCAAACAATGCCAAGCGCTTCGAGCTGTAACTCGTTTGAGGTGAATGTAGCGCATTGGTTTCCTACTACTAGAATTAAGAACAAAATTGATTCGGTGTCTGACATCGGTGACCTTATAATTAAAAATGAAAGGACGACAACAGTCCCAAACAATTGTGTCGAAATACCAGTAACGCTCTTTGTACAGGCGAATTTACACCGCAAGCCGGGTTTTTGACAAGTAAGACATTTGAAGGCTAGCCTCCAGCGCTTGTTTTGAATGAATGATAGACTGAATGCATCTCTGCTTTGTTTCTGTTTAATAGATTTCTGCAAAACTGCAATGATTCCATATATGTATATTTCCTACTATGCAATTTGGAGGTGCAAGTGGTTGGGAGCTTGTCCTAGTTTATAAATAATCCAAAACAAACGGTCAAATTCCATATGGCTGCGTTCTGGTCTTTAGGCCTAATAACGCCAATGCCCTGTAGACCGAGCGTGCTGCAGTCACCTGTCAGGCTAAAAAGACATGCACCGACATACTGCTCAGGCATCCCAAAATACATAACAAATTCATACTATATACATTTGGCACCTTATGCAGCCATAACTGTAAGTGTAAATGAAAATATTATATATAAATATTAACTTCTCATAGTGAGTAATTAGTAACAGAAAGACGTTTTGTCTCCAACAATGGCCTTTAGCACATTTCTTATAGAGGGTATCAGTCTTGCACAGAGGTGCCATCACCAGTGTAAAAGTAGTATTGCCAGACTTTCTCGCCAATCACCACAAT
>JAPMUY010005683.1:87500-110249 GCA_026901105.3 Galaxias olidus | reverse complement strand
TAGAGGGTATGCACTGACGTCACTTTCGAACCGTTACACGCCCCCTCAGTCGGACTGAGTGGCGAAACAAAACATTCTACAATGGCTACATTCATCGGAAACATCGATGAGTACCTGATTAAATTAAAAGCAGTTGGACTTGACAGTGATCCTTATAACACAAGAGAGAACCAGTGGTCCAGGGACATTGACATGTGGCCAGCAATCGGGTTTCCTGACATTTATATGTACCTTATTTCAACGCCGCGGAAATACACCAAGCAAAGCCTGAAGGCATACAAAAGCCTTGACGCTTGGTCATATTTCAAAGCGGGATTTGTTGGCGAAATTAAAGTGACAAGGACACCAATGGACATTCTGGTTGTATGTGGACAGGTTAGTACAACTATTTGTATTTTATTACAACTTTTATTTCCGAAAACCGTAAGGTGGTTACCGCGGTAAAAGCTAGCTAGTATTAGTAGCTAGGTCTAGTTTGTTCGTTGGCAACACTGTCACTAACGGTTACGTTGTATCCAGGTAAAGCACAGCCAGAGAATGAATGAGCCCCCCATTGAAACCTTGGATAGCTGCAGAGAAGACAGGGACAGTTCTGACAGCCCATTGTTCATGTATGGCAGGACTAGGAGAGACATGTTCGCATGTAGCAGCGTTGATGTTTGCTGTTATGTCTGGAGTCCGGTTGCGCGATGACACACCGTGTACTTCATTGCCATGTCAGTGGCTTCAGCCAACACAAACAAAGAAAATCTGCTGCTCTGCATTGTCATCTATAGATTTGACCTGTCCCAGAACACAGAGTAGAAAGGTTTTGAATCCAGTGGACAATGTAGTCAGTGAAGCTACACCAAGGAAGGCAGGGCCCTGTGGTGCTACACCTAAACCTACTGCAAATGAAATTTCAGACTTTCTGGATAAGCTCAAGCATGCAAACCCAAGAGCTGCAGTTCTCTCTGTAGCTCCAAAACACTCCAAGGACTTTGTCCCTATGTCTCTTAAAGATGACTATCCTACACCATTAGGACAACTATATGAAGCTGAGAATGTTGGTTTGACCTACAATGAGCTTCTTAATAAATGTGATAAGGTCTTTGAGGGTTTGTTCATCACAGATGCTCAGTGTAAGCTTGTTGAACAGATGACAAAGGGGCAGGCCTCATCAAAAACGTGGTATACCTACAGATGTGGCAGGATAACCGCTTCAAGTTTGGTGCAGTTATAAAAAGTAATGATAATTTGTGAAAGCAATATGCTACCCAGAGTCAGCAAAGTTTACAACTGCAGCAACAAGGTATTATTCATTTTAAGATTAAATGCAAATTATGAAGTTTCAAATTTGTTAAAGGGACATGTATATTTATGCACCAAACTTAACTATGTTTTATAAAATATTTCCAGTTGGGGCATTCAGCAGGAGACCAAGGCAAAGGAGGTGTACATTGAGATTATGTCATCAAAACACCAAAAGTTTGATGTAACCCCCACTGGACTCTACACATCTCCGCAATACCCTCATCTTGGTGCATCACCCGATGGGAAGGTGTCTTGTGACTGTTGTGGCTCTGGGTGCTTAGAGATCAAATGTCCCTATTTGGCAAAAGACAAAACACTGTTAGAACTGTCAAAAGAAAAGGACTTTTGCTTGGTTGCATCCTCAACCTCAGATCATGTGACACTGGAACTTAACAGACAACACAACTATTACTTCCAAGTACAGTGTCAGATTCATGTAACCAATTTACCATTCTGTGACTTTTGTGTGTGGACACCTTCAGAATTATATATTGAGAGAATAACCCCAGATCCAAATTTTGAAAGCCATGTTATGAAGGCAACACAGTTTTTCAAGTATGGAGTGTTGCCAGAATTGCTAGGAAAATGGTTTACACGGTGTAACATCATGATGTAACATCTGATCTGTAGGCCAACTTTGACTGCTGAAATATCAAATATGTAGAGGAAAAGTATCAGCAGACTATATCTTGCAGAGTATCGCATGTTTTTATTATATGTTATGTATGTTTTTATTGTAATTAATAATAACTAATTTATTCAATATACATTTTTTAAATATGCAGTCATCCAAAAACTTTAAAATACTAAACATGTTACTGTGACATAACTAAACACGTTTCCTTATAAATATTTACAAAATGTACCAAACAATCCCTTGTCTATTCATGGAATTCTGAATGAAAATTCAAATTTTACACTGACCATGTCTCATAGTCAAGATATCATGGGTTATTTGAAAAACATTAAATAATATTCACTTCATCAATCTGAAGGCACTATGGTTTCACACAGATTACATAAGGCACAACATGTTAACACAATCTTGTCTATAAGGCTGTCCTCTACTTTGCCATTTTGTTCCACTCTAATGAGGCTTACGGGCAGAGTTGAGCCCAGAATTGTATATTTCTGCCTCAACATTCCAATTACTCTTTCTACATGGATTCTTACATGAGAAATTTCTCGAGCAGATTCAATCTCTTTGCGGCTAAGCTGTTTCTTCCCTCGTGTGAATGGAGGTGTTACTAATTCTGCACAAAATAAGCCAACACTATCCTCTATTGTGAAACCCCGGTCAGCCAGTATCAAGTCACCTGGCAGGAGCTTGTCAAGGAACCCACTGTGCTCTGTAAGGTGTTTGTCTGTTACACGTCCACCCCAGGCCTTTGACACAAACGAAATGCTTCCTTGTGGGGTGATTGAAATAAGAAATTTGATAGTGTTGTGTTGTTTGTAGTTGCTCCATGTTTGAGCTCTAGCTTTTAAATCTGAAGGACGCTCTATGAACACTTCAAAGCAGTCAATTATGCTTACACAGTTCTTAAAAAATGTCCGAAAACACATTGGTAAGCTGCATCTTAAGTCTTCTCTTTCCGGCCACAATATTAGGGGTTGAAGCCTGCTTGCCATAACATGTATCCAACGGCGAAAGATTCTTGATACTGTTGACTGATGAATCCCGAAGAGGTAACCTAAAAATTCTTCAGGCAGATTGAGGCGCAGCTTCATCACTGTAAGAAGAAGTTCCTGAGTAGGTAACAGGGACTGCTTTGCAGTAGCAGGGATAACTGATGACACATAACTGAACAATAACATAAAAGTCTGTAAATTGGGTAGTCCTGTGAAAAATTTCATTTTGCGGTCCTCAAATTGTGAAGTGTCAAGAGTACGATGTTTCAACTCACTTTCTAATTTGTGAACTTTACCCCTCAGTGACTGACATTCAGTGTTTAAAGACTGAATCTGTGTATGTAATGAGGCGATGCCATCGTGTGTCTCCTCTGTCTGGACCTCAGTGCTTTGGACTTCAACGGTCTGTACCACTGCTTCTGATGTAGAAATGTGATGCAGGGTTGTGGCAGCTTGTTCTCTACTTGTGTTGACAAGTCTTTTCTCAGAAACATCTTCATATCGTTGAAATCTATCCAGGTTGTTTACAGCCCGAGTTTGATCAGTGTTGGAGGTGAAACTAAATAAACTTGGCACATAGTCAGGGTGCAGGGAATTATCACTTTTTTTTCCCTGAAACAAACAAAAAACGTTTTACTAGCAATGTAATATTCATTAATTTGTATCTATGCACAATAACTATACATCGTTTGGTTACATAATTACAACATTTGACTGGTGTGCCAGGGGGTGGTGTCATGTATTCCACAAAGCAGGACTACAAAGGTCTGGGAGTGTGAGTCAGTCACCCAGAAGGATGATAAAAATAAAGAAACGTTCAACATATTTTGTATAAATTCCTAAGTTATCAAACTGTCTAAACTTGCTTTGTGAAGTACACCAATAAGGAAAACTGGGTTTGGCTATGCTAGCTAACGATATGTAGAACACAAGGCTCAATATCATGTATGTTTTTAAATAAATGCTGACAAAATCTTTACAGTTACACAGAATATAAATCGAAGATGGTAAGTATTTAATTGATGAATAGTCTATACAGTGTTATGGTACGATTTTACCCAAAAATCCAACAATAACATACCTGACACAAAATGGCAACTGCAAATCCACGTCTCGGTGTCTGGATTCCAGTTGTTTCTACGAATTGCAGCGATCCATTTATTCCTCTTCTCTATAGCTTTCGGCAGTCTGTAAAAAGATAGCTCCGATTTCTTGTTGAACCGATTTGTACAGTTAACCGCGCAACAGCTCTTTCCCATTTTGGTTCGTAGGATCTAGCTACAGTAGCGGTTTCGTTTGTATTTTCGCGGGCTTCAAACTGAAGGCTAGTTAATAAGTAACTGTCTTTCTGCCACTCAGTGGAATTCTCGCTGTAACTTCCACATAGTGTGACGTAACGTGCATACCCTCAATTGACCCAGAGAAAACCACGTCCATGTTCTGGAAAAGGATTTGGTGAACGTGTATGAACATGAACTTGCGTAAGAGGTTATCTATGATGATGCACAATTGGTAAGCTTATTACAATTTAAATATTATGATGATTTACAAGTTTTAGAAAGACATTCTTAGCTTCATATAAGAGTTTTTTTTATGACAATACATAGTACTATTGATACAATTTGAGAGCTACAGCACAAATGATAAGATTTATCAAATTAATCACACAATATTCAAGGGACAAAACTCAGTTTTGAATAATTCCAGAGTATAATGATACAAGTTACTGTCATGTATGAGGGTTGAAGAGCAATACAAGATTAAATGGTAATAAAACTTTTAAAATATTAGAGGCAAAGGGATTTTTCTGTTCGAGTGGCTTCACAAACATACAGGTCTGGAGTTCGAGGCTGCACAAAATTACCACTAGAGGGGGAACAGGTGGATATAATGCACAAGGCAAATTGAAAAAAAAGCAGCGTTCGACTATTATACCATCTGTTGATTTATACCGTTATTAACAGTTATTATGGCCATTATTGTTGCCTTTCTTTACCCGTCACATTACGTTATGGGTCTCATACTGTGACCCAATTGATTTCAGCTCTTATACAAGCCCCATTATTTTGTATTTAAAAAGCTGGAGCTTATTCATAGCGTCCACCTTTTCCACATCAGCTTATACATTAGTCCAACCACAGACACGCACACACACACACACACACACTTTATTGTATTGTTCGAAGCCATGGGGATAAGTGGTGCAGAGAGCCAAGTTGGAGGACCGTACTGTTGTGTTATGCCCGTTGCTTAGCAACCGTCTCGGAGAAAGAAAAGTGCCTTGGTGTGAGAGAGAAGTGGGGGTGACAGACCGGAGAGGGGGGAAGAACTTAAGGTGAGACACCATACAAGGAGAAGATGGGATGACAGACGCAGGAAGGGAGAGGGTGAGAACGGTGGCGGAAGAATAAGAGTGAGAGAGAGGATCGTTGTTAAACCCATTCCTAATGCTTTATTGGGAATTAGGGATGCTGGCACCATGGTGTCTCTGGAGAGGATGTTACCCGAACCACGCTCCCTAGACCCTATACCCACCGGCTGCTGCACACACACACACACACACACACACTATGTGAAACTAACAATTCGTGCCCCCAGGCCCCCACTCACTGTCGCCTTTTCTCTGTGAAACCGAACCTGCCTTCTTTTTTTTTGTAAATCTCACCATCGATTACCGCACAACTTCCTTTCAAACACACTCTTGCATACACACATGAAGTTGCATACAGGACAAAAAAAAGTGTGGTCATTATTCTGCCTTCCCTTTCAAGGAAACCGCGGTCGTTTATCCACTTGTGAGCGTGCAGCTACATGGAGTCTTTCCCTTAATACCACCACGAACACATTCAACACCGCCGCAGCCCCTAACACTCCCAGGGCGAGGAATAGCAGCGGTAATGGGGGTTTGATATCGAGGGAGACATTTGAGGACAATTATTGAAACGGTCGTTTGCGAGTGAAAGCGGTTATTCCTGAAGAGAATGCACTCATCGGAACCCACTCTGACCTGACCCCGGGTGTACATTATCAAGGAAAGACATGATGGCAAATCATTCAGCAGGCAAGGCAAGACAAGCGGGTTGGTGCATTTCTATGTTCGCTCTCTCTCTCCGCTGCGTTCAGGGCTGTCGATGGCGCGGCATGTAATGTGTTCTGTCAAGATGTCCGAGTTCTTGGTTACCCAAGGAGCTGCGGGTAGTCCATAGGAACAGGATTATATTTATTTTCCCTGTCTTATGGATCAAATATTGATTACTTTTGACATTAACAAGTTTATTTTTCCTGTATTATTTATATAAATGTTTTTTCTGTTAAAGGTTGCAAAGTTGCAAACCCATAACAGGCTGCTGTGTAAGAAGAAACTCCCTGCAGTGCATTTACTCCGTTCTTATTACATCCAACAGTTCTAGGAGTGAAGATTTCTTCCTCATCCACCACTACTACCTCCACAGCCTCCAGCCTGCAGCCCAGCCTGCGGCATCTCCCAGCCCACATTCAGCACCACAAACTGGGGGAGAAACAGCTGGATCTCCCATGGATGGCTGAACTTCAAAAGATGGCAGAAGAGGGAAAAGAAATAAGGCTCTGAAACAACAGAAAGGGGAACATTTATGGAAGCTAACAAAACACGCACGCGCGCGCACACACACACACACACACACACACTCCACTCCCACACGCACCCACCGACACACACACCTCAGTACCACACACACCTCACTCGCACACACACACCTCACTCCCACACACACACACACACACACACACACACACAAACCCGACACCCACACGTAGGCTTAGCCACACATGAAACCTTGTGATCTGCAAGATGTGTCAAGTGATATTTTCAATCTAAACCTTCATCCTCCCTTCGTGTGCGTACGTTTTTCTCCCCATTTCCATTCCAAAAGGCCCAGGCTGTGATTGACAGTTCCATGTTGGCTGGCTTACTTTGGAGGCGACTGTAATTGGCACGTAGTCAGACATCCTTGTTCCCCTACACACACACACACTCACACACACACACGCCAAAGCCCAGAGAAAATAACACGCAGTACAAGGTTTCAGTTGGTTCCCCAGTCTGATCTCATCTCATTCACTCCAGATGTGGGGTAACGCAGACACACACACACACACACAGTCGCAGATTCACACTCCCTCACACACACACACACACACACAAACTCATAATCGCTCACACATTCATTTCCCTCGCTTTTCACAACACACGCACACTTGCCCATACACAGGCACTCTTTATCCCTCTTCCACACACACACACACACACACACAGACTCACAAAACCCACATATTCACCAGGCGAATTCCTACGTTAAAAAGCGCACAAGATGAATGCACCCTGAAGATAGTCTCTCTCCTTCTATATCCGACACCCTACAGTAACTGACACCCTGATCGGAGTTGCCCCGGATTGCCATTCCCATCCTGGATGGTTCCTGTGTAAACCCCGCTCATGAATATAGAACGTGCACTCTGGCTCCCATGCGCACTCGCTCGCCATTTCTTCTCCCTACCTCCCTCCCTCTCTGGATCTCTCTCTCTCTCTCGTATCTCTTTCTCTCTAAAATACTTGCTTTTCCATCATGTAACTCTCTTTCCTTCTCCCCTACCTCTCCATCTCTGTACCCCCCTCTTCTTCCTAATTCCACTTTCACCTCCCCCCTCTCTTCTTTCTCCCTCCCTCCCTCCCTCCCTCTCTCTCTCTCTCTCTCTCCTGGCGTTTTACATGGCTCAGATGAAGCGAGGCCTATTGATGGACGGTAAGGGGCTGGGGGCAGGGTGGGGGGTGGGGGGTGCGGGGTGGGGGGTGCGGGGTGATGTCTAGCCCTGGCAGACTGGAGGTACGGCTGGTCGTTTAGCGCCCGCTCCCAGAGTAACTGGCTTGGTAATTGCTCTGCGGGGGAGAGGCAGGGGAGCTGGAGCCCCAGACCCCCATCCCCAACCACCGTTTCCCTGTGTCTGGGTGTCCATCCATCCCTCCCTCCCCACCTCTTTTCTTCCTTGCATCCCCTCTGACCTCGTTCACTCTTGTCCCATCCCCCTCTCCTACCGTGCCTCTGCCTCTTCATCTCCCTCTCCTTCCCTCTCTCTGCCTCTTCATCTCCCTCTCCTTCCCTCTCTCTGCCTCTTCATCCCCCTCTCCTACCGTGCCTCTGCCTCTTCTTTTGTCAAGCCGGTCAGTCAGACTCGCCCGACCCCTGCCCTCCACTCTTCCTAATCACGCCTTCATTCCTCCTCCTTATCCCTCCCTGAACCCTCTGATGCTTTTCTCCACACAGTGCGAGTGGAGGAAGGGTTTTGTAAGAGGCCTGGCCGGCTAGGAGCAGGCTGGAGGCCGAGGCAGAGGCATGGGGAGCGGGTGGAGCAGCAAGCCAGGTCGGAGGAGCGCTGGGCTGGGCTGAGGCCACAGAGAGGGAGAGGAGCACGGAGGAGGCCTGCGGCGATGGGAGGGGATACGGAGAGAGGCGGAGGCCAGGAGGACCCAAACACGGGTGGAGGAAAAGATGGCTGTGCCACTCACAGTGAGGATTGTGTGGTTGAGTTTCTGAAAGCGTGTGTGTGTGTGTCAGTGTTGGCGTGTTTAAAAGCACACGTTTGCAGTGGCTCAGTTTGAGAGAGAAGAGTTTGGGGGGACAGGGGCGTTAATGTGATAAGCAACAGCAGGAGACGTACCGGGAGTCCTGCTGCATTGTCAGCAAGCACTGCACAGGAACACACACACACACACACACACACATCCCCTCTCCTCTCTCTGGCTTTCTTCTGTTCTCCTCTTTCTCTCTCTCTCTCTCTCTCTCTCTCTCTCTCTCTCTCTCTCTCTCTCTCTCTCTGTCAGGGGAAAGGGAGGAGGAGTGCGTGCGGTGGCGGCGGTGTTCGAGCGAGGCGCTGGGAGAGCCAACAGATTGGGCATGATCGACACGCCACGCAGATCTCTCCGATGCAAATCAGGCGACAGCTGAAAAGCCTAGCGTCCAACACACACACACACACACACACACACACACACACACACACTTGTTCCTCATGTATTTATTCTGTGAGTGATGTCTGAAGCTTAACTGAGTGTGTGTGTGTGCGGATGGCAGGTTGCTGGACCGAGTCACGGGGGAGAGGAAGCGGTGCGAGAGCGAGTTTAGGGTCGGCCCACTTAATGAGCTCATCATGAATAAATGAGCCCGACTAAACTGATCTGCTCTCTGACTGACCACACTGTGCCAAGTGTACATACACACTGGAGACGCAAACTCTCTCTCTCTCTCCCTCCCTCCCTCCCTCTCTCTCTCTCTCTCTCTCTCACACACGTATAAAATTCTGCCAAGTGGAGACACTCTCCTCGTCTCTCTCTCTCTCTCTCTCTCTCTCTCATTCGCTCACATACACATACACACACACACACGTATGCGCATACACACTGGAGGCACTCGCCCTTGTTCTCGTTCTCTCACAAACACACTGGCACGCCAGCATACACACACCCATGTACGCACAGACACACTGGAGACAGTCCAACTGTAACTCTCTCACACACTTGACTCCACTTGGACATACACAATCCCTCTTAAAACATAGAGGGACATGCACACACACACACACACGCACGCGCGCGCACGCACGCACGCACGCACGCACGCAAGCACACACACGCACACACACCAGGAGGCTCATTTCACACCGGCTTGTCTATCTTCTTCCACTCACGTCCATCAGCTCGGGCCAGAGGGGGCTGCCGCCTCATGTTTGGGTTCACACACTGATCCTCAGTGTAACCCCCCCCTCCCTACCCGCTTTTTTCCCACTCTCCATCGCATAGTTTGTCCCATCCATTCCCCCTCCTCCCCTCTCTTAGGCTGACTGGCTGACTGGCTGTCTGCCGCTCCAAATCCTCCCCATTGTGGTCGCCGCTCGTTTGGATCTCGCAACGTTCAATTTAAATGCTTTTGTCGGACGAAAATATAGCTTTGGGTACAAAAGCGGTTCTCTCTCTCTCTCTCTCTCTCAAGAAAAAACTGTCCTCTGTTTCTGTTTGGGGAGTGCCTTTCCTTCACATGTCTCTGTGATAATCTGCCTCTTTAGCTCTTTAGCTCTGTCTCTGGACTGCTGACCCCTGCTGACCCCTGTCCACCCCTGTCTCTCAGTTAGTGTTACCCTCTCCTCCTCACTATCCCCCCCCCTCTCTCTCTTTTTCTCTGTTAGAATCACGGGTATACCGTATAGTTCCATCAAACATCCTCATGCATGCTGATCACTGTGACGAGAATCCATTGATGTGAATCAGTTTTATTGTATTATATTTTCTTCATGTGATCTAAAATCCGATGATGCTTATGGTGCATATTGTTGCTGCACAGACAGCCTATTCAGATGATGTACAGCTTTCATCTGATTTTAATTATATCATTAAAATGATTAAGTTCTAATTGAAACCCAATGAAAGGTATATGCTCTATTGTCTCCAATACTACAGTTGTCAGATTATAAACGTGTTCAGATTATAAACGTGTTTGGCTTCACCTCATGATAATATCTATACTGATACGTCGTAGTTCCCGTTTCGCCCACCGGATGGCACTGCAGTCTGGATTTTTCACTGCCCTTCTAAAGAGAGTCTTGTCTGCCTGGTTTATCTGGCTGAGTGTGTGTCAGTGTTTTTGGCGACCAGGGCACTTGTATAAACACCGGTGCGTGTGGCCGTCGGCTCGGCTGTCGTCCAGGCCCTCCTGGATAGCATCACACTTTGAAAATGTTAGGATTGGAAATCATAGCTCAGACCATACTTCCCCAAGCATGTCAGACCAGGGGAGAAACGACACCGGGTGAGCGGGAGGGAGGTCTGAAACAGGCCTAGACTGAAAGCACATTGGCCTTTGAAAAAGTGTCTTAGTTTGAGATTAGGCAATAACCTAATTAACCTAGGGGTTAATTACATAGTTTGGTTAATTAAGAAAGTGTTGTTTTTTTACAGAAGCGGGCCAGCAGTAACACTAACATTGTTTAACTATAGTGCATTTTAATAATTTATTGTAATCGGGTATTACAGGATGAAAGCCAAAATGGCTATACCGTCTGTGTAATGAAAATGCCATGTGTGATTCCCAGTTGAGGCACTGAGGGCGCTCGAGCTCTACGGGAAAACTGAGACGGGTGCGCGTTGGTAAGCATTAAGGTGGGTTTGAAAGAGCCAGAAGAGAGCTATACAAAGTCCGGGGGTCCGAGTTTCCCCGTGTGTTTCGTTTCTGAAAATCTGTAGGCTAGCTGCCACTCGGGTAAAGGGAAGAGGGGTGACACAGCTAGAGGGAGGGCTGAAAGGACTCGATACCGCCCCAAAAACCCTGAAAGAGAATTCCGCTCCGTTAGTGCGCCTGCCAGTCGGAAGATGGGGATTTTTTCATTTCAGCATTCACGTCCCTTTTTCCCTCCCCCTTTTCTCAAACAAGCAGTCGGTCTGTCAATGTGCTGCAAGCATTAGGCAAGTCAACCCAGTGGGATTTTGAGCCAGCTAGACGGAGAGATAACGAAGGAAATACTATTTTTCTACGGGGTGAAGCCTGCCACCAATCATTCTAATTGTAAAACCATTTTATCATACGGACTTATGTTCGGAACTGGCCGGACAATCATTATTGACTTCATGTTTTATGTTACTTATTTGAGTTAAGACGACTACAGGTTTCCAATTGGATGTTTAGTTTCACTCATTGCGTTTTTCATTTCAGTTATTTGGATTTACCAACAATATTTGTTTGGGTGGTTTCTCATTACAACGAACATTTAACAATTTCTTAAACAACATTGCGGATTTACACATTCCAACGGAAGAGAATACGGACACTAAACGGAGCGAAGACCGCACATTGACTAATCCACCGAGCATCAACATGTCCTTATGAGGATGGAGCTGTCTACAAGAGTCAAATCCCTTCCATTTTAAACATCTGACCGTTGCGCGGGGCTTTCTCTCGACCGCTTTTAACTAAAGAAAATTGTTACACTGATTTTTTTTATCAAGCCTATCTTGGTGATATATTAGCAAAGGAAGGGGAATGGGACAGAGACTGAATAGAATCGGCACAGAGAACAAGGGAACAGTGTTCGGGAAAAGACAATTAGCGCACACCAACACGAAACAGAAATAGCTCTTGGGTGGCTATTAAATACAGAAGTAGATTTACAGGAGTTCTTTTGTGCAGCACACGCCTTCAAAAAATTGGGACTGATGACAAAATAATTAGAAAGTCATGGGATTGGCAAAGCAGCCCATTTAGCGTGGACCAACTGAGACTATCGTCAATTTAGACACGCCAATCAAAACCCTCGGATTAAGTAGACTAACTTTCTCTGCTACAGTTTGCCATTCCGTTTGTTTGATTTTGTGATTTATTTTCGGTGTAGATCCATGCGGTTTCCTAAGGAAAGCTTTCTCCGCACGCTGTGACTGACTCACACATACAGCCCACCATAGCCTTTGTTTGGAAAGTCCCCTTAAACCTCATAAAAAATAACTAGTTTTTTTTTTTTTACAAATGGGGGTACATATTAGGGGTTCCAAGTTTGAAATGGCCTGTCGAAGCAGAGCAAATGGATTTGTAATTCTGCTGATATTTTTTGTGGATTTACTGGGGTCCGCGGCCACCAACATGGAGCCTATCTACTGGAATTCCATGAACCAAAGGTAAGCGCATAATAGCGCGAGCGATGCTTATTTATCTGGGAAATGCATGCACACAAACGATAATATTTTCGTATTCGAAATTATAAGTTATGAAGCTGTTGAAGACAAATGCTTATACTCAGCTCCCTCCATAGCACGACTTCGAGGGTGAAGAAGTTGTGCGTGTATGTTGCAGAATCTTTTGTGTGCGTGTCTTAGTAAGTTGAGATGTTAAAGGATATTCATATATTGCATCAAGCTGCCCTTTTCCTCGTCCAATGTTAACTAAGAACACCTGCCGTAGAAAGGGAGGGAGGGAGGGAGAGCGAGAGAGAGAGAGGGGGGGTTGTCTGTTCTTCTAGACATTTTATCTGCATGTCAATAGGCAAATAATATATAAATATAGTGCGCCTATGTTGGGGCAGTGTTATCCCAGATTTTTTTGAAGGCATCAGTTCATTCAGAAACAGTTAAGACGCATTGTTGTAGCATAACACCTCTCGAGATAGTCTGTGACAATTCAGACCGATATTCCTTTTAACTCTCTCTACGTCTTAATAAGCTAACTGATCCAAGTGAGTTGAATTCATGACCTTGATTAAAGCAGTCCAACTGAGACCTATTTTGAGCCAATCTGCCTGACCACAGTGGAACATTCATTAGCATTTTTTCTCAGGAAGGTGCCTGGCATGAGCTGAGGAAATGTCATTTTAAACACCTCTCAGCCGTCGTCCCTAACGACCGAGACTACTTTCCTCACACCTCGGACAATTTCCGCGCGTCTGAATTGACACCTGGTGGCGGTGGCGTGTGTGTGGCTGAGGGTCGGAAGCAGAAAGGGCCGTCTGGCTAGGCCGGAACGGTATGTAGGTTATGCCGGACCATTAGTGATGCCAGGAGCTCAGTCGGTGACGAATAGGTTTTTAATGCATCCACAATGCCAGGGCTAGGCTATGCTACGCTGTTTTTTTTATCTCTGTCTTTCTCTCTCGTTCTCTATCTCTCTTTTTGTCTTTCTTTCTTTCTTTCGACAGATGCTACAGCGAAATTTAATTCTGCGTGGGTCTGCCATTGTGGCTGTTGGCAGAAGCCCCTAATGAGCACTTTGTCAGCGGTGGGCGGATTCACCCGACGGGGAGTAGGCTAGTTCGACACGGGAGGGTAATTCTGTGTGTGAAGTAGCTCACCCTAATAAGTGTGATCCCGTGTCATTGGTTTCTAATGGAGTTTTTGATGAGTAGGTGAGGGGCCTGCATGGCCTTCATGCGCCACCGCGGTTGAGCATGGGTGCTTTACGCATCGAACGCTGTGGGTCAGCGCAAGGTGGCTCGTGTGATGTAGAACTTCATTTATGATATTTTCGCTAATGATCTTTTAATAATAATAATAATAATACATTGAATTTATAAGGCGCCTTTCAAGGCACTCAAGGCACTTTTACCCCCTATTTGTACCACATGACCTCAGAAAAATAAGTAGGTGATCTACAAAAGCTGTGTTTAATTTCGCTAGCCAGGGTTAATATATAATAATACCTTTTTTGTAGGCTGTGTGTAGCACTAGGGCTTTACCGAGTCGGAGCGTGAGCACGATAGAAAAATGTATCTGAGGGTAGCGGCTCCTAGATTGGTTATGTAGCAAACAGACTGAGGGTTGACCTTAAACCCTCTGATGCTTTGAAGTCGAGGCCCTCCACCCTCCTGTCTCTCCCACCTCTCCTTTGGTCTCTCTCTCTCTCTCTCTCTCTCTCTCTCTCTCTCTCTCTCTCTCTCTCTCTCTCTCTCTCTCTCTCTCTCTCTCTCTCTCTCTCTCTCTCTCTCTCTCTCTCAGTTTTCATGGCTCTCTCAGTTAATTCCCCTTTCTCCTTGTGTCACTCACGGTTTCCTTTTAAAACTCTCCTTCTGTCTCAAATGTTGCTCTCATCCCGTCTATTTCGGTCTGTGCTCGTCACATTCCCTCCGCTTCTCCCCGCCTGTCACTCACTTTCTCTGTCTCGCTCTGTCACTCTTCCCCGAGCGGTGACCAGACCTGGCAAATGCGAAACATGTGTCTCGTGCAGCAGACTAATTATAGCACCACAGAGGCAGGCAGCGCGACATGACACACACACAGAGAGAGAGAGAGAGAGAGAGAGAGAGAGAGAGAGAGAGAGAGAGAGAGAGAGAGGTATGACGGGAGAGGGTTCAGAAGAGGGTGGAAGAGAAGAAGGGGAAAAAAGAGGCTAGGATGACGTCAAAGAAGCAGGAGAAAGTTAGTGCTGAGGAAAGGTGAAGACGCTGGAGGCAAAGAAGAGAGGGGAGTTATGGGAGTTGATGTACCGCAATGTATGCGAGGGCCGAGGCCAAGCAATAAGGAATCCCCAGAGGAACATCAAATGGAGATGAATGGACACAGAGGGGCCACTGTGTGAGGAGAGGTGGACAACAGAGAGAGAGAGAGAGAGAGGGAGAGAGAGAGAGAGAGAGAGAGAGAGAGAGAGAGAGAGAGAGAGAGAGAGAGAGGGAGAGAGAGAGAGAGAGAGAGAGAGGGAGAGAGAGAGAGAGAGAGAGAGAGAGAGAGAGAGAGAGAGAGAGAGAGAGAGAGAGAGAGAGAGAGAGAGAGAGAGAGAGGGAGAGAGTCAGACGAGGGAACAAAGAGAGTGCGGATGGCGTGGGGTCGAAACGAGTCCAGTCCGAAGCGCGGAGTGAATCAATATGACTTAAGTCACAAGTGCCGATACACGCTGTGCTCCAGGAAAGGGGGGGATCGAAGCGGAACGATCACCTTGGCAGTAGCCCCCCCACCCCACCCCACCCTCCTTCCCGCCTCCCCAGACATACATTATCCCTATCTCAGCATCTCCTATTATCAGCTAACACGGTGTGCTAATAGAAGATCGAATCTTACATTACCGCAGCCCCAGAGTTAGGGCTGCTCGCGCCAGCGCTCATCAGGCAGCTGACACGCGGCTAGGTCACATTGGGGGATGTTTTTCAGGTGGCTGGAAGACACAGACACACACACACACACACACACACACACACTCGTAGCCTTGCTATCCCAGTTTTGTGCTTATCTTTGCCCAGTGCATGAAAGCCCCACCCCTAATTCTCTCTGGTTGGAGTCATGGTGTTTCTGCTCTCTTGGAGTTAGAGGACTCCTTTCCATCTCTGTTATCCTCTCTCTCTCTCTCTCTCTCTCTCTCTCTCTCTCTCAACCAAAATCCCTGCTCGCCCCGCTCCCATCTCTCCCAGGTCCCTCTTCCTTTTTTTTCCCCTCCGCTGTGTTTTTGGAAAACGAGTGTAGATTATGGTAAACGGTGCACGAGGCCGCGTCCCCCCCCCCCTCCTCCTCCTCCTCTTCCTCCTCCTCCATCTCCGCTCGTGGTGGCTTGTACTACAACTGCTCCATCTCAGACACACATTAAAAATGAATCCCCCTTCCAGTTTCTCAATTATTCATTAATTGCCGACTAATTGGCTCCGGATAAAAAGTCTACTGCTAACTAGCTGTTTCCACTACAAAAAGAGAAGATCCCTCCCTCCCCCCAAATCTTTTTTCGCAGACAATCTTCTTGGGAGGGCGTACGGGGGGGGAGGAGGAGGAGGCCGCCGACAGCCAGAGAGAGAAGAGGAGGAAACGAGAGCGTTGCTCGTGGGGTCAGATACAGTGTAGCATCAAAGACGTGTTCTTTATTGATTGTTTGTGTGTTTGCTGTCCGGCCCCCGTCTCACCCCTCCGAGCACAGCCCCGTAGCTCCAGGCCCCCCTCCATGCATAATGCATTTCTCTACACGCGGGGCTTTTCCTGCGCCGCGCGGATAAGAGAGCGAGAAGCCCATAAGCCTACACGACTCCTCGGGCCAAATGATTAGAGGATATCTACTGTACGTCTCTGGGTGGGTGAGGACGCGAAGGGGGAGGGTGTGTGTGTGCTGGGAGGAGAACAATACGGAGCGAGGAAGGGGGGGGGGGGGGGGGGGTGGACCGAACGAGATGACAGACGAAAACAGAAAAGGAACGAGTGGGAGAACGACTGATAAATAGTGTTGAAGGGAAAATGTACACAAGCATTGTAGGGAATGGACGGACTGTTCTTAAGACATCTGGCTTTTGGAATACGATGATGTAGGGGGGGGGGGGGGTCGGGGGTGATCAAAGCTCACTGTCGCGTCTTCTGTGGATATCCTGGACTCGCTTCAAGGAACCTTTGGAAGGGCATTGAAAATCTCAATGACATATCAGGTTTTCCATGCAAATTGCTTCCCTTAAAATATTGGCTCACTCTCTGAGTTGGAGTTATTGCATTGTAGATATTTAGCAAAAAATAAAATATGTCAAAGTACTTTCATCATAGTCAAGTATTGGAACCTTGTAATTATAATAGTTCATTCTAATTAAACTGTAGTTATTCAAAAAATATGTAATAAGATCCATTATGCAGTAACGCGAAGCGAACACAGACACAAGTATTTTGATGAGAAGGGATTTGATTAGAGAGCTTGTAAATATGACCAAACCGTCTGAATGAACTGTTAGCTTCAAAAGAGATGGAGGTAAAACAGCCTGTGATGATCTGAAGTATGCTCTGAGATCAAAGCTGTTAAGTATTATTTAGAAAAGGGTGTTGTGTCCGTTTCTAGTATGTAGATATACGAGTGTGCAGTCTGTGGTTTGAGTGAGTGAACCCGTAGAACTCACACACATATCTCGCGACGTCTTTCCGCCGAGAAAGCCGTGTGTGTGTGTGTGTGTGTGTGTGTGTGTGTGTGTGTGTGTGTGTGTGTGTGTGCGAGCGAGAGTTTATGAGCTGAGAGCAATAGGAGCCGTGAACAGGGCTTGCGTGTTCCAGGGGTGGCGAGTCCCGGTTTTAAAAGCATTTCGTCTGAGGTTTGAAAAATACATGGGATGTGTCGACGTTTGCCAACATGTACACGCACGCGCGCACGCACGCACGCGCACGACTTTCACACACGCGTGCCTGTACACACTCACACAGGTCACGGCGAGATGAGCCCCGGGGGCCCTGACCTCTCCCCTCTCGTCTGGTGTGTGTGTGTGTGTGTGTGTGTGTGTGTGTGTGTGTGTGTGTGTGTGTGTGTGGTCCTCATACATCAGCCACGCTGTGTGTGTAAGTGAGCGGGTAACACACGCGTCCCCCTGACAGTAAACTCAGGAGGGGGTGGGCAGACGCACGTCTCACACACTCACAGGGGAGCAGGACGAGTCTTCCAGAGGGTTTTGGACATTCCGTTCCCTCGGTAAGAGCTGGCTGGGGACATAGACGCAGTACAATAATGAAATATGGAAATAAACTGATTTGATAAAAGGCCTGGAACGCAATCTATGTAAATGATCTTGTAACGGTAGCGCCATGTATTTAAATCATTCATATTTTGGGGCAGACTTTGTTTTGAAACGCTACGGCGCGGAATGTACCGACCGATTGGTGAATTGATTCTATCAGCAGATTCGGTGTATCTTCAAGAGGGATGACTCCTGTTGGCAGCATGAAACTTAACAAAATAACATGAAAAAAGCGAGATGCAGCCAAACTGCTGATATGCCCAGGCACCACATGCTGAAATGTAAACAGATAAGTGAGGACTTGGCAGTAAACGTTCGCATCGAAAAGAGAATCTAGAGAAGTCCTATTACTTGACTAAATCACACCCCAGACAGGCAGAAAGAGAGTGGAAACAACTTCTGTTTAGTCACAAACAAAGGCTTACCCTGTCGAGGGGGGGGGGGGGGGTTCATTTGAGGATGACGAGAGAGTTGAGATTGGCTGAGGAAGGCTGTTCATTCAGAACAGGCCCAGTAGAGTTCCGCTAAGTGTGTTTTACTCTTTTTAGAGGCACGCCAGCCGGTCACACACACGTTCGCACGCAGCCGCACACACTCAAGCCTTCTTCACCTCCTCACTTGCACTTTCCACTCTTTACTCTCACACACACACACACTCACACTCACACACTCTCAGGGAATAAAAGAGGCCGGGCTGGTGGAGAGAGTAATCCGGGCCGTAGGTCTGACTGGATCACATGGGCATCTCGCCCTGTGTGTGTGTGTGTGGGGGGGGGGGTGTCTGAGCCCAGACCCAGCGGGCCTAGCCAACAGGGAGGCCTCTCATTAGCTTGGTTCACACAGGCCATGCTTAAGAAGGATCATCCCCCCCACCCCCTGTCCCGGCCTGGCGACACTTTGGGCCGGCCCGGGTCAACCCCCCTACAACCCCCCCCCCCCCCCCCACACACACACACACTCTCCCACTCTCCCATGGGTGAGGAGAGCGGACCACAGGAATGGCGAGCTGGGGGAAGGGGGGGTCGCCGAAGCGGGCCACGTGCTGGCAGCTGACCCTAGATCAGAGGAGGAGGGGGGGGATTTGGTTGGGGGGGGGGGCGACACCCTAGAGCCTTCATCCCCCTCCCCCCCTCCTGGCCTCCCATGCTCCCGGGCCAGCGGGGCTTTGTGGAACTGGCGGATCAGGAAAATGTGGCTCACAGGTCGACTGAGGCCGGCTGATCTTAACGGCATGTGGATGGACTCGTTGTGACACAGAACCCCCCCGCCATACACACACACACACACACACACACACACCACAGGTCCGGGTGGCAGGTTGTCTACTGTTGATGGTGGAATACCTGATTGCAGTCGGGAGCCGGTTTCTCGTGAAAGTCTACTGCCGTCATGGTTAGTGTGCTTCATCCATCCACCTGTGTGTGTGTGTGTGTGTGTGTGTGTGTGTGTGTGTGTGTGTGTGTGTGTGTGTGTGTGTGTGTGTGCGCACGCCGCCCTCCCCCTCAGCCGGGCTCCAAGGTGGGGGCCTCATTTGCATGGCCGCCCACGGTTAGGCAGTTGTAACAACACCAAACAAAGGAGAGAGAGAACGTCTCCTTGTCTTATCTCGTCTCCACTCCCCAGAAACAGGATCCCGCTTAGAGCGCAGAGACTGTTCCTCTGGCAATCTCCGTCTGTCCCCTGTCCCTCTCTCTGTCCTTCTCTCTCTCTCTCTCTCTCTCTCTCTCTCTCTCTGCTCGGGACATGTTGTCTTAACTCAAACAAACTCAGACAGAACCAGTTTAAAAAGAGAGAGAGAGAGAGCGAGAGAGAGAGCGAGCCTGTCTTTGTCCATCAGCACGTGTGAAGTGTTTGACGTGACAAGGCTGGAGACAAGCTGTCTACCAGTAAACAACCCTAACTGCCTTCTTTGGACTGGAGAGAGAGAGAGAGGGAGGGGATGGGGTGTTAGGAGAGGACTACAACGATGGAATGAAGTTGCGAAGACCACAGTTTTGACGAGAGAGAGAGAGAGAGAGAGAGAGAGAGAGAGAGAGAGAGAGAGAGAGAGAGAGAGAGAGAGAGAGAGAGAGAGAGAGAGAGAGAGAGAGAGAGAGAGAGATGATTGACAGGAGCCCTGTGTTCCGTGACGACGCCCGGACACCAAGGTGGCCAATAGATCATCACCCTGATCAGTAACTTCCTGCTCACACTAGCCAGTCACCGCCTTTCCTCACCCGTTAGAGCAGCCGAGCCCCTAAAACATCGAGACGGCGCCTCTATTCTCATTAGCGACACATTAAACATCCTGAAAGGGATCATTTATGATTTAGTAAATATTTCATTTACTGCAGAACAGCACTTAGTACAACACCAAATATGCCTTTTTTATGGTTACTCAAACCCTGAATGGATCCTGTCATCTCTCAAAGTGTGCGCAAAGATATGTACATAATATGAAAGTTAATGGCTGCCCCCAAATTATTAATTGACGTTGCAGTAACAGTAATCCCCTGTCCGTCTTTAAAAAAATCTAAACGGTTATGGTTTTGAGAAGCGCTGCCGTTCCGTCTTCCGACGTGTGACAGGAACCGAAGGGAGGCCCATCTGGCCCAGTCGTTACCCCAGCAGCGCTCCACGTCTACGGGGGTAACCTCGACCTCGGCCCACCTCCCCTGACGGAAAACACCGGGTCTCCTTCCCGAGCTCAGGTTCAAAACGTAACAGCATAAAAAGCACAAAGAGAATCTACAATAACACTTGTTCTTACGGAGCCTTTTGAAGTCGTTTAGTGCGAAAAACGTTTTGAGTCCTGTTGTCAAACGTAGTTTTTACAGGTGAGGTCCCACTGAGAGGAAAAGTGAAAATAAATACGATAGCCCAGCAAGAAAATGAAAAGAAGAACTGACAAAAAAAATGGAGGAGAACAAATACAAACACAACGGAGGATCAAACACGGCACAAAACACGCAGGCAACACACGGTTAAACAGAACAATGTTATATGTTTCTGCAGTAGACCAAGCGAGAAAAAGTGACAATCTCTCTCTCTCTCTCTCTCTCTCTCTCTCTCTCTCTCTCTCTCTCTCTCTCTCTCTCTATACCACAATTATTTTCCATTCACCACGAATCCCTCTCAAACTGTTGTCAGAGAGTCATTAAATGTGGATCCACTGACCGGGGCCTGCGTCTGATGAGAAACACACAGTCCTCGTCGTTGGGTTCCATAACAAGATCCATCTTGTAGAAGGCAGAGAGGGCCTTCTGGAATTACCGCGGGTCACCGTGTAACACTGCCTCAGACACATCACCTCAGTGTGCAGGGCCGGGGGGCTTCTTTCTCACGTGTTACCCCTCCCCCCCTTCACTCACTCTCTCGCTCTCGCTCTCTCTCTCTCTCTCTCTCTGTCTCTCTCACCCTCTCCCTCCTTCTCTTGTGGTGAGCGGCAACACAGTAACATACACGCTTACACAGACGTGCACAGTCGTGCATGTGTACATACACACATGGAGACGTGTAGACACGTAGATTATCTCTGTTGCCAAACACACACACAGACACACACACACGCATGAAAAACGTTATTGCTTACAGTGCTGGCTGCGTTCCAGCGCGAGGGGTTAAGTTTCTTCCGAGGCACACCCCCCCACTCCCCTCCCCCCCTCCTTCAGTAGCATATCTCTCACTCCTTCTCTGCCTCCCTCCCTCTTTTCTGCCCCCCCTCCTCCTCCTTCTCCCCTCCCCGCGAACAAAAGAGCTCCCCTCCCAGTGCCTTGTTGAAAGCCCTCGCACACCCTCTTTCTCACACACACACACACTCACACACACACACACGCACATTCGATCCACCCTCTCAACACACACCCTCTCAAACTCTCACCACAGCTCTCGCTCATACACACATCCCCGAACATTCTTACTCGCCTGCCGAACGAGTCCCCCCCCCCCCCCTCCGGTCTTCCTTCTTGCTATTCCTCCTTTTCTGTCTCCTCTCCTCCTCTTGGATCCCCTCGTCCCCCTGCACACCGCGGGCGGGTTAGTGAGGAGCCTCCATCTTTATCCGTGGCGTTACGGCACCGTGGAGGCCTCCTAGACGGCTCTCAGCTTCCTGTTTGGTGCGCCCTCTTTTGTCTTCCCCAGCCTTTGTGGGTGGTTTGACTGGTTTGAGTACATCCTTCTTCCTTCCCTTTCCCTCTCTCCTGTTTCTTCTTCTCCTTTCTCCTCCTCCTCTGTTCCCTGCCCCTCGCGGTGGTGTGTAAACACGCTCCACGTCTTCAAGGGAAATGAAGGGTGCTGATTGCTCAGCGGAGGGGTGTCAAAGCAATTCGGGAGTTCCCGCGAACCGGGGAGACCCGCGCCTGCTCCTCTGCTCAACTGCTTCTTACACACACACACACACACACACACACACACACACACACACACACTGACAAACACACACAAACACACACACACACACACACGCACACACACACTGACAAACACACACACACACACACACGCACACACACACTGACAAACACACACACACACACACACACACACACACACACTGACAAACACACACACACACACACACACACACACACTGGCATGCACACACGCTCACAAACTTGCTCTGAACAAAGAAGGAACCATTTCCTAATTACCTTTCCTATCCCCTCCCCTCTCTCTCTCCCCCCTCTCTCTTTTTCTCCTGCTCTTTTCTCTCTCCTCCCTCCAACCCTCTCACCTCACGCTGTCTCTTTCTCCTTGACTTAACCCCCTTCACCTCCTCCCAACCTCCCTCCTTCCCTCCCTCCCTCTCCTGGAGTCCAGCTGTAGCCCAGAGCCCCAGCCACAGGAGAGAAAACAGATTTTCTTTTCTTTCTCTCCTTTCTTCCCTCTCTC
>JAPMUY010005683.1:80000-85000 GCA_026901105.3 Galaxias olidus | reverse complement strand
CACACACACACACACACATACACACACACACACTCCTTTATCGGCCTGTTTATCCTAAACTGCTGTCAGAGCTCCGGCGCCGTCACTCCACACCTCCTTTAAACCGCTCTGCCCCTGCCCTTCATCTTGTCGTCGTTCTACCCGTCTGTCCTTCCCGCTCCATTGCTTTTTAACCTCCCTCCCCCCCTCTGTCTCTCTCTTTCTGTCTCTCTCTCTCTACCTC
Source organism: Galaxias olidus (assembly GCA_026901105.3). Classification (NCBI taxonomy): domain Eukaryota; kingdom Metazoa; phylum Chordata; class Actinopteri; order Galaxiiformes; family Galaxiidae; genus Galaxias; species Galaxias olidus. The sequence goes on along the minus strand of JAPMUY010005683.1, from coordinate 84,777 downwards.
TCTGTCTGCGTCTCTCTCTGCGTCTTTTTGTCTCTGTAACTGTTTCTCTCTCTCTCTCTCTCTCTCTCTCTCTCTCTCTCTCTGCCTGCGTCTCTCTCTGTGTCTTTTTGTCTCTGTCACTTTCTCTCTCTCTCTCTCTCTCTCTCTCTCTCTCTCTCACTTACCTGCCACATCCCCCTCTCCACAGTGTCGCTCTTTCGGCCTCCATCCTTCCGTTTCTGCCCTGTTTTGGACGGGTGTTAATCTGGGTTAGGATTAGGTTATGCCATGGCTCTTCCTGGAGGACTAACTGGTCAATCCGCTCCAATCCCGGGAATAATCCCGTCGCCTAATCCGATCCGGCAATCTGGGAAGTAACAATCCTCGCTCTCCTCTTTTTAATGGGAGCTGGATGGAAGAAAAAAAATAGATGGATGGAGATTAGCGAAGAAAAGACGAGCAGAGGGGGGGAGGAGGAGAGGAGAGAGAGAGAGAGCACGAAACAGAGGATGGAAAGAGAGGTAGAGGACGGCTAGGAGAGCGAGGGATAACGGGACGAATAGATAAAGAGGTGGAGAGTAGGATTCACGGAGGGCTTTATTATGACTCTGAGGAAAAGGGAGGGATGAGGAGAAGGGAGGGATGAGGGAAAAGAAGGGGAAGAGAGAAGGAGTAAGGGGTGGGACTGAGCGTGTTTGACAAGGTGAGCGCTCTGGTGGGTGGCAGCACGGCACACGAGTTGGGATTGAGCTTCCTTCCACGTCTGTCTCCGCCAGATTGATGGCCTGATTACTCACCAGCTACAGAGAGAGAGAGAGAGAGAGAGAGAGAGGTAGGAAGTTAGAGAGAGAGAGAGAGAGAGAGAGAGAGAGAGAGAGAGAGGTAGGTAGAGAGAGGTGGAAAGAGTCAGAGAGAGAGAGGTGGAGAGAGGACGAAGAGAGAGAGTCAGAGAGATTGTTTTATGCTATACTGTTGTTTCTTTTGTTGTTGTCATATCTGTCATATGTGTTGTTATGCTTTGGCAATGTAAATGTATACTTTACCAATAAAGCTCCTTTGAACTGAGAGGTAGGCAGAGAGTCAGAGAGAGAGAGAGACATGACAAACCAGGAGCACCAAAAGATGGAAAGAGCAAAAGAATAGAAGGAGGGATGAAACAACTGCAGAGTTGAGAAAGGTGGAGTGTAAAAGAGAGAGAGGGAGAGAAAGGCTGATAGTAAAGGAGAGAGAGAAGGAGAGAGATCCGAGAGGGGTTCCTCCGTCACTGGGCGACAGTGATTCGAGCGCCGCCGTCGTCCAGACCTCCGTCATACTCCCTCGCTTCCTGCGGCTCCTCCTCGACACCTCTCCTTTTCTCTCTCTCCCCCTCTGGCCATCCATCCCTCCCTTTCCCTCAGTCCATCAAACTTCCACTCTGTCTCTCGGCCGTGCTCTCTGTGCGTGAACAACTCCCTCTTCCTTCGAGCACAAAGTTAGGAAAACGTTTTGAGCCCCTCCAGTTGAGTCGCCGCGGCGGCTAGGAGCCCTCGGAGTTTTACCCCTTCCTGCCCGTCGGCGTTCCTGCCGCTGTGTGGGGACGTAGCCAGGGAATAAAGGGAGCAAAGGAGGAGAAAGGAGGGAGGGAGGGAGGGGAGGGAGGGGAGGTGGAACGCATAATGCACACTGAGAGGCCACTGGGAGTTTTAAATTATTAATTTAACTCTCGAGGGAAAGAGAGAGAGGAAAAGAGAGAGAGAGGAGAAGAATTCCATTCAGGCTGCTATACTGCTGTTCTATAGTGCGCCGCACAATTGCACAATGGCGAGGGGGAAGAAAGAGGGAGGGAGCGATTGAAAAGAGTAGAGGCCGGGATAATCCGCCGACGCTGTAAGCCGCGCCGTTAACCGCTCTGAGAGTGTCTCGTCACGTCACGCCGGCGGTGTCTCTCTCTCTCTCTCTCTCTCTCTCTCTCTCTCTCTCTCTCTCTCTCTCTCTCTCTCTCTCTCTCTCTCTCTCTCTCTCTCTCTCTCTCTCTCTCTCTCTCTTTCACTCTCTCTCTCTCTCTCTCTCTCTCTCTCTCTCTCTCTCTCTCTCTCTCTCTCTCTCTCTCTCTCTCTCTCTCCATCTCTCTCTTTCCGTCTCTCTGCCTCTCTCTCTCTCTCTCTCTCTCCATCCCTCTCTCTCTCTCTCTCTCTCTCTCTCTCTCTCCATCCCTCCCTCTCTCTCTCTCTCTCTCTCTCCATCCCTCTCTCTCTCTCTCTCTCTCTCTCTCCCTCCCTCCCTCTCTCTCTCGTTCTCTCCATTCCTCCCTCTCTCTCTCACTCTCGCTCTCTCTCTCATTCTCTCCCTCCCTCCCTCCCTCCGGACAGCTAGATGAAATGAAGGAGCCGGTGGAGATGTTTTAAGGGCAGAGTTGTAATTGATCATGCACAGCAGCAATGTGTGATCAACCCGTTGTGTTTTGAATAGGTGTGGTGTGTTGGGGGGGGGGGCTCTATCTGCACGGTGGAGCCAGAGGATGGGTTAGTTAGTTATCCACATGTAAGGTGTTCTGGTCCATGCTGATGATCCAGTCATCAGGGTGGCCTGGTACGTTAGTGTGCCGTGACGATGCTTGGTGGTAGGTGGCGTTTGTTTTTAAAAAATACGATGTAACGATGCAATAAACTAGCCTTTTTAAAAAGTAAAAAAAAGTCTCTCTCTCTCTTGCTCTGTCTCTCCATCTCCATCCCTTCCTCGACGAGTCAGTTCACCCACCCCCCACCCCCCAGACAGCTCCAGTCTCATAAGCTAGGAGAAACCTGCCCACATCCACAAAATTGTAACGTGTGTGTGTGTATTGCGCATTCCCAGTGGTTTTCCGTGCCCTTTTTTATAGCTCTTATTTGTGTGTGTGTATGTGTGTGTGTGTGTGTGTGTGTGTGGCAGTGTGTCTGTATGACAGTGGCTGGCAGACTTGTCTTCCGTTATTGGCACAGCGTCTCTCTTGCCTGGCTCTGAAAAAAGGTTCAGAGAGAGCCCCCTGAGCGGGATCACACACACACACGCACACACACACACACTAGTTGGCACGGTATGAAATGCAATGCAAAGCCCCACTGCACCCTCCACCACACAGAGAGCTATATGAACCACATTCACTCTGTGTGGACTTTTTGTCATGTCTGGTTATGAAAATATACGTCCATAAAGCTTGCTGCAGTGGAAACCCGGGGATTGACAACATGGCTGCTGATGAAGGGCTAGCAAGAAGAGGAGGAGGAGGAGGAAGGGGGGAGCAGTATGTTGTTCCTCGTGTGTGACTTCTGCGGCGGAAACGCATTCTCTCCAACTTGCTGACAGTGCGCCCGGCGTGAATTGCTTCGTGGCAATTGTCCTTTGGAGACCATTTTGCATTTCCAATGGGTCTATCTTGATTCCTCTCTCACCCTGACGGGCACCACACACACACACACACACACACACACACACACACACATACACACACCAAGCACTCAAGATTGATGGAAGTGTGACTCGTGGGACCCCTTTAGAAATTCAACGTGTCATTTTCTCACCTTAGATTTGGCCCTGTGTTCACACACACATACACACACACACACGCACACACACACACACACACTCTCTCTCTCTCTCTCTCTCAGGCCTCACTTAGACAGGCCCCAGATGGAAACCTAATTCTGTCTTTTCTTTCGTTCCCTTTCAAAAACCACCAATTACAGCCACTCTGCTCCCCCTCAGCCCTCCCTCCATCCCTCGCTCCCTCCCTATTTTCTTAACGAGCAATCTCGTTAACGTCAGAGCACCTCTCTCTTTCTCCCCCTCTCTCTCTCTCCCTCTCTCCCTCTTTCTTTCTCTCTCTTCTTGTTTTCCCTCCTCGCCCTTTGTCTCTCTCTTTCTGGAAATAAGTGTGAGTCAGAATTGTGTGCCACAGAGCGAGAGAGAGAAAGAGAGAGAGAGGCCGAGGCGGAGGCAGAGATAGAGAAGGTGATGGGGAAGGAGGAGGGGGCGCGGGCGCTCGGCCGCGAGAAAAGAGGGACATTTTAGCGAGCGGGAGAGCGAGGGAGGGCAGGGGAACGGGCGATGGCAGGGAAAACGAGCGAGCGGGCCTAATAATGGACAGGCAAGTGAGTGAGATTACTGCCCTGGTTTCAGGGGGGACGTAATTACGTGGCGCACAGGCTGTCAGAATGAATGAGGAGAGGGGGCGGTATTTAATGATGCACCAGTGAGAGATTGCTGAGGCGAGTGGGATGACTAAATCTGCACCAAACCGAGAGCGCTCCACACACGTGTGTGTGTATGTGTGTGTGTGTGTGTGTGTGTGGCGTGAGTAATGTTTGTCCATTGCACATGCTAAATTATTCAAAAGGCTCTGTGCTGGGAAACATCATAATTCCCCATCTGTGTGTGAATTAGCGTCCATCTTGCCTGTGTGTGCGCGCGCTCGCACGTTTGAGCGCATGCGTGTGTGTGTGTGGGTGGAGGGGTGGAGGACTTTCTCTCTCTGTCGCCTGAGGTCTGATGGCCACAGCGAGTGGCCCCTGTCACGGCGACAGGCCGACAGACCGGGGGTCTCGTCTCCCCCCCCCCCCCCCTGGCTCAGTGCAGGCTGGGAGGCTGAGATCCACTGTCACTGTCTGCTGCTCCCTGCAACAACCTAGTTAGAGACCCACCCTCTGGCTCTCTCTTTCCTCCTCCCTCTCTCTTTCTGACTCTCTACGCTACCCTCCGTCTGTCCTTGCCTCCCTCTTACTCTTCTTCTTCGTTCTCTCCATTCTGCCTTCTTTGCCTCCCTCTATTTCTCTCTGACACTCAT
>JAPMUY010005683.1:67500-75000 GCA_026901105.3 Galaxias olidus | reverse complement strand
TAGCCCCAAACCCTGTGTCCTACTTTCGCAGGCACCTTTTTCTCCTTCCCTCTCTCTCTCTCTCTCTCTCCCTCTCTCTCTCCCTCTCTCTTTGTCTCTGTCTCCTCCAGCCGCGGCTAGCTGTTGATTTTACCACGGGCCTCCAGAGCCTCTGGCTTCAACGGAGACCGCAACTCAAGCGCGCTCCCCTAAGCCCTTAACCCTTCCCCAGGCAGCGTCGGAGACGGGGAGGGGGGGCTGGAGGCGGGCGGTTGGCAGAGGGGGAGGAGGAGAACCAGAGCTGGAGAGGGGAAAGGGTCGAGGCCAAAATGGCTTCAAGATGCAAGGGCTGGGGAGTAGTGGAGAGGGGGTAGGGGTAGAGGAGAGGTTCTGGGGCTGGAGGGTAGAGGAGAGGTTCTAGGGCTGGAGGGTAGAGGAGAGGTTCTGGGGCTGGAGGTAGGAGAGAGGTTCTGGGGCTGAGGGGTAGAGGAGAGGTTCTGGGGCTGGAGGTAGGAGAGAGGTAGGGGAGGAGAGGAGAGGTTCTGGGGCTGGAAGTAGAGTAGAGGTTCTGGGGCTGGAGGTAGGAGAGAGGGGCCGGGAGTCGGGGGACTCCACTGGAGCAAGGCTCCCCTTTACTGGGGGATTAAGCACTGTAGCAGAGACACGGGCCTCCATAGTCAGAATAATACACCTACACACACACACACACACACACACACAGACTCAGACGTAATGTAGCACACACACACACACACACACACACACAGATTCAGACGTAATGTGGCACACACACACACACACACACACACACACACACGTACACACGCTCACACACACACACACACACACACGCGCGGTTCAAAACAAACATTCTCATATGCTAAAGAAAAATTGTAAATGTTCACACGGGTCTACCTCTTTGCTCGCACAACTTGCACACACACACACACACACACACACACACACACACACACACATCTTCTGTTACGTGGTAAAAAAAATCCTGTCTAGGGGCCTCATATTCACTGTGGCCCCTGAGGGCCCCTGGATGAAAAGACTATACTGACACTTGTGACTTTTCCCTCCTAGAGTTTCAGGCTCCCTGCGTTCTGTGGGCCCGGCGGTGCAAAGTTTAGGCTCCACACACACACGCATGAGCCCTGGGGGGGTCGCAGGTGGGATCAAGGTCGTAGGTTACCCCCTTTAGTCGTAGGCAAGCTGAAGAGGTTCCAGGGAAAGACCAGCAAACACACACACACACACACACACACACACACACACACACACACACACACACACACCACACACTGGCTCAGAGGATTGGGCAATTTGGGTGACCCAGTCTGGGCCAAGCTGTGGCGGGTCAGCCTCTCACCTCTCTCCCTTGCTCCCTATGGGACAGCCATGGTGTGTGTGTGTGTGTGTGTGTGTGTGTGTGTGTGTGTGTGTGTGTGTGTGTGTGTGTGTGTGTGTGTGTGTGTGTGTGTGTGTTTTCACACACATCGGATCCTTCATTCCTCCAGTGCCCTCTCTGACCTAATTTAATTAGAGAGTTTGTTTGAGGGAATTTTAAAGAAACACACACACACACCCAGGTATAAACACCAGCCGGGAGTGCCCAGAGAACACAGCCTGTGTGTGTGTGTGGGGGGGGGGGGATTCATACACTTATACCTTCATGCGTATTTAGCTCTTAACTACCACTTCGGGACCCCGTGTGCAGAGAGGGGCTTTGGGGGGTTTGGGGGGTTTGGAGGGTGGGGGGGTAGCAGTCTCCCCTCCCAGCTGTCCCGTCCCTGGCCCTCCATCAACACACACCTCCAGCGGACCCTCTTAATGGGGCCAATCTCACCGGCTGCAAATCATCCTGAACCGGGACACGCACTAAAGGGGGGGGGGTGGAAAAGAGAGGGAGGGGGATATGGAGGTATTAAGAGTGTGAGAGGGAGAGGGGAGGGGGGTGGTCTGAAAGGGTGTTGCCTGCGATTGAAATAACACGGAAATTAAATCCTGTGGAATGAGACTACACGAGGCGTGTGTGTGGGGGGGGGGGTGGGGGGGGTGGGGGGGGGTGGGGGGGTAATTGAAACTGTTTAAAAAAAAAGTCTGGAGGGGGGTGGGGGGGGGGCGGAGGGCAGAGAAAGAGAAAAGGGTTGGTGAAAGAGAGAGAGAGAGGGAGAGGGAGGGAGTTTTGGGAAAGGCAGAGCGAGGCTGGCTTCCAGAGCAAAAGCAAAAGGAGACCACTGGGACAAAACCGGCATCTGGGAACGCCGTTATGAGCCCGGAGAACTGGAGGGAGGAAAAAGAGGACGGGAACATCAAAAACAAAAGAGAGGAGAAGGAAAAAACGAGGGAGCAACTTAAATGTGTAAATAGTTTGTGTTGACCTGAATTTGGCTGTGCTCATTTTGTCCCCATGCGTTTTTCCCGGGAATGCTGTTGACCAGGTTAGCTCCTCACACTGCGACAGAACACTGTCCTCATCCTCGGAGCCTGTCACGCTCCCCTCACACCAACTGGAGCAGCTAGGCCGTGAGAAAGTGGAGGTTGAAACACTCTCTCTGTGTGTGTGTGTGTGTGTGTGCGTGTGTGTGTGTGTGTTCTCTGAAAAAGCCCGTGCCCTATTATGCTTGCATCCCATATCTCCTTGGTTACAGGGAGTGTGATATGTAGTGGATGTGACAACGGCGCTGCGGCATTCTGGACCGCCTCCGGACAGACAGACGGGAGGGAGGGTGCGCGAACGTGCGTGTGTGTTGTGTGTGTGTGTGTGTGTGTGTGTGTGTGTGTGTGTGTTGTCTGTGTGTGTGCGTGTGTGTGTGTGTGCGTGTGTGTGTGTGTGTGTGTGGGGCCACACTGTGCCGGTGACAAGGACGCTGTTACCTTCAAAGTCCCATGACGCCGGCTAACTATTCAAGCACAGGCCTCTGCCTGCTGACTGTCTCCTCTCTCTCTCTCTCTCTCTCTCTCTCCCTCTTTCTCTCTCTCTCTCTCTCTCTCTCCTTTGTTCATCTCTCCCTCTCCTTCTCTCCAGCTCGTTCTGTCTCTTCTATCATCTCGCTCTCTTTCGTTCCAGAACTGAATCCATCCGTCCGTCCTCTCCTCTCCTCTCCCTCTCCCTCTCCCTCTCTCTATCTCTCTGTATCTGTCTCTGTCTCTGTCTCTCCCTTTCCCTTTCACTCTCCGTCTCTCTCTCTCTCCTTCCCTCCCTCTCTCCGTGTCGGGCTCCGGCCATATGGAAGCCATTATTCCCGTTGTCGTTCTCACCAGCGGGCCTTCCAGTGCTCGGCGACTTTACAACAACCTTGTGCTGCTCTCCGTTCGCGCGCCTCTCCCCCTCCCTCCTCTCTCTCTCCCTCTCTCTCTCTGTCTGTCCATCAAGCGCGGTCCTTTCTTTCTCAGTGTGTGTGTGTGTGTGTGTGTGTGTGTGTGTGTGTGTGTGTGTGTGCCCGTTTTGTCGTGTGTGTGTGTGTGTGTGTGTGTGTGTGCGCCTCTATCTTTGAGTCTCTCCTGTCCGTCTTTAATATCTTTATTCATTACTTTGGGTAATGGAGAATTGATCCTTCAGTCTTTCCCTCACTCTCGCATGCACACACATGCAGGGTATTTACGCACACACACACACTCACTGAGCACACACACACACTGAGCACACACACACACACACACACACACACACACCTATTTTTTCCCTCTGCATTCCGTGTCCTCTGGATCAACATCGTTCTGGGTCATCCTCAGTGCAAAGCCTGCGGCCACACACACACGCACACACACACACACACACACACTCCCTGCATACATCCTGTCAACAACCAGGTCCCCTCTTTTAAGAAATACACCCCCGTTTTTTATAGACGCGTAATCACCATCCGCGCCTCATCAGCCCTCTGCCTGTATTCATCCAACGTCTGTCCGTGGGTCCAGGCTGGTGGGCCCGGCCCCAGGGGTCGACAAGGCGTGGGGCCCCTCCGCGTTTAGGACGGCCTATCGTCCCGACCCTGTACAAGCCGGGATCTGTGCTCGAGACGTATTACAGACCCCCAGTGCCTCCCCCCGTCGGAGGAGGAGGAGGAGGAGGAGGCGGAGGAGGGTGAGGAGGAGGCCGTCCTGTTGTGATAGCGCCCTGGATTTATGTCCCCCTGGCCCAACACCGCCAGGCCTCTTAGGGGAGCCCCTCGCTGTCTTAATGAGACTCCACAGAGGCCCCTGAGACAGGGGGGCAGACGGGCTCCAGGTGTCAGGGAACTGTGTGTGTGTGTGTGTGTGTGTGTGTGTGTGTGTGTACATTAGGACCTGCGAGAGCGCTCCAGTGCTGTCGGTGTGTGATTAGAGTGTGTATACCGAGAGATTACCGTGGACAGTTTTATGCACGGGGCTCCATAAATCTACACGCGCACACACACACACACACACACACACACACACACACACACACACACACACACACACACACACACACACACACACACACACACACACACACACACACACACAATCGCACTGCTGCGTTTCTTATTGAATAATGGAAGGCTCTTCTCAGTCCCTCTACTCACATCAGGTCGTGGTTAGCTCAAGGACGACTCCCAATACTGAGTGTGGTCTCCCTCTGTTGATGTAGGTTGTGGAGCGAGGAGTCCCAATAGTGAGTGTGTTTTCACTTCAGTGATGTATGTTCTCTCCAAACTCTTCAAAGAAATACCATGTGTCCTGTATGGCTGGGTCTTTCTTTCTCTTTTTCTTTCTTTCTTTCTTTCTTTCGCTCTTTATTTTGCTCCTTTTTTTGCTTTCTTTCTGTCTTTCTGTCTTTCTTTCTTTCTTTCTTTCTTTCTTTCACCCCTCTTGTTATTCTGTCATTATACAATGCACCTCTGTGTCTCTCTCTGACTTTCTCTCACAGATCCATTCCCAGCGCACCCCCCCCCCACCCCCCCACCCCCCCTTTCATATTCTCATGTTCTCTTGTGAACCCTCACATGAACACACACGCCCTCTTGTCCCGCCGGCAGCACCTGTGTGTCCAGCTTTGGTCAGGACAAGGCTTCTGTTGCCTCCGAGGAATCTGGGAAATGCAGTGCGGCTGCCATGCTCACGGGAGGCAGGTACACGGGGCAGAGATAGATTGAGGGAGGGATAGGAGGGAAAAGAGAGAGTGGGAGGGGAATGGGGGGGGGGGTGCAGGGGTCAGAGGGCAGAGGTCCGGGAGACCGACACCTCGGCTGTAACCTGCGGCTGGTCGGGGGTCACGGCAGGGCGGATGGAGGGTCCACAGAATGATGTCCCTGGGCCCCTCGCACACACAGAGAGAGAGAGGAGAATAAAGGAGGGGAAAGTACCCCCCCCTCCTCTCTCCTCTCCTCCTGTCGGCCTCACCTCTGGCCTCCTCCGTGTTTCAAAGTGTGGCCACATGAATGCCCCTGTTGTTACCGGCCGAGAGGGGGAGAGGGGGGAGAGAGGGGGAGAGGGATGCGGTCGGACAAAGAGAGAGGGGGAGAGAGAGTGGCTCTGCGTCTGGCTCGGGTTGAAAGGGGGCGGATTTATTTAGACGTGGTCAGAGACAAACTCTCTCTCTCTCTCGCTCTCTCTCTCTCTCTCTCTCTCTCTCTCTCTCTCTCTCTCTCTCTCTCTCCGACCGTCGAGCCGCCTTCTAAAGGTTCAGAACCACTTCACTTTTATGACGTCCCCAGCCGCGTGCTGGATCTCTCTGTCTCTCTACCTCTCTCTCTCTCCCTTTTTCTCTCTCTCTCTCTTTCTCTCTCTTTCTCTCTCTCTCTCTCTCTGGTAGAGCCAACGTCACCACCGCAACAAATCACTTGTATCTGTGCTAACAGGCTGGCACACGTTACAGTGGTAATAACTATGTTTCATTCTATAGGTAATTGCTTTCTATGCGGGTGTGTATGCTACATGATTACCGTGTGTGTGTGTGTGTGTGTGTGTGTGTGTGTGTGTGTGTGTGTTCAGCGTAGATTTCCCACGCCACAAACACAGTATAGCTGTGAGTGTGCTCCCACTATGTCGACACGGAGGGCGTAACAAGGAAGTAGACAAACATGCTAACAGGGAGTCACAGCAGTCCGGTACACACACACCCACACACACACACACACACACACACACACCTCTGGGTTGAGCCAGCCATTTTGCCAGGCCGTACACCGAGCGTCTCACAGCATCGTCTCCGCCTCTCCTCCTCCGTTTCTCGCCCCCCCCCCCCCTCTCTCTCCATTTCTCGCTCCCTCTTTCTCTCTCTCTCTCTCTCTCTCTCTCTGTTAAAACAGCACAGTGTTTGCTCAGCCACTCTGTATTGCAGGCCTAGCGTGACTCAGGCCACCATCAGATAACACTCTCAAATGTGCCATGACGGAAGGCACAGAGGTGTGTGTGCGTTTGTGGGTGTGGGGGGGGGGGGGGGGGGGGGGGGGGTTTGGAAAGGCAAATTTGTGGGTTGGGATACGGATGGATATGTCTGGGCAAACCTTTTGAGCCGGCAGGAAGTCAATTCAATGGGCATGTTTGTGTGTTTCTGTATCAATGCAGTCTTCCATCGAAAATGCCCATAGCAACCATTCAACGGCTGACATCCGCGTTCTATAAATGGTGTGTGTGTGTGTGTGTGTGTGTGTGTGTGTGTATCTGAGATGTGAGAGAGAGAGCGAGTGATAAGGGGGAGCAACAGAGAAAGGCCAGCCGCTGCTGCTCCACCCTCATCAATGCTGTGTGTGTGTGTGTGTGTGTGTGTGTGTGTGTGTGTGTGTGTGTGTGTGTGTAGGTGGGTGATGAGTGGCGGGAGGGTTTTTCCTCTCCATCCTAAGTGCTCGGTGATAACCCCAGGGTGACCTGTGTGATGAGGAACAGGAGCGGAGTCTGTATTCCCCCACAGCGGGCCTCCGCTCCACAACTCTAGGCTAACGCCACGAGCTAGGCTACAAATCTCCCTTGGCCACTAGCATAGGCCGCTAGCCAAAACCTTTTTAAACCGGTCGAGCTGGCTGCTCTGCTTCGCGCTCGCTCGCCTCTGTTGGCGTACCAGAGCCGCATGCTAATGCCCAGCTAATGCCCAGCGCTAATGCCCAGCGCTAATCTCCCCCGTTGCTTTCAGGTGAGGTTTCTTATTTCCCGCTAGCCAAACAGACAGCGCCGCGTTAGCTGCCAGTCCCGGGCCAGCTGGCTGTGTGAGGGGAATGACTAAGCACGCTAGGCGGCGGCGGCCGTCGCTAGCGTTAGCGTGCGTCTTCTCCCTGTCACTCCCGGCGGTCGGGCTCGGTAAATGTCGCCGGGCTCCCGAGGCTGAGGCACGTTCACACGGCCCTGTGCTTTTCTAAGATTGTCCGGTGGGGGTCCTGTGTGTGTGTGTGTGTGTAGAGAGGGGGAGGGGGTGCAGAGGCAGGTTAGGCGGGCATGCTAGAATGTATATTCCCCTCTGCTCGCTGAGCTGCCTTCCATCTTTTGGATGCGTGCACCTGTTTCTACAGACAGAGCTGAAGGAGGGATGGAGGAATGGAGGGATAGAGGGAGGGA
>JAPMUY010005683.1:52500-60000 GCA_026901105.3 Galaxias olidus | reverse complement strand
GTTTTGGCGGAGAAAGAGAAAAGGCGATGAAGGATGAAGATGAGGTGATGACGAGTGACACGGCGCGAGAGGGGGAGGGAGAGGAGGGCTGTTTAGTGAGAGGAGGAACGGAGAAGGAGGGAGGGACAGGGCGAGAGAGAAAGAGGAGGACCGGAGAGATGGGAGGGCGGGCGGGGGAGAGTGAAGCAATGGCGGGTGAGTGTGAGTAAAATAAAGTGACAGGTCGCCTCAGCGATTTAGGTCAACAGTCAGAGCAGCCCTGCTGTCTGTGAGATAGTGGTGTGTGTGTCTGTGTGTGTGTGTGTGTGTGTGTGTGTGTGTGTGTGTGTGGTGTCGCTGGGTTTGTGGAACCTGCTGTGTGTATTTCGCTATGCTCTACATGTTGGTTGTACAGAGTCTGTCTTCGCTCGGATGTTTGTGGCACAATGCTCAACTGTGTGTGTGTGTGTGTGTGTGTGTGTGTGTGTGTGTGTGTGTGTGTGTGTGTGTGTGTGTGTGTGTGTGTTCGGGAACACAGTTCTCCTGTTAAAGGTCAGACATAAAGAATCCCACTTTAATTGGATCGGGACTGGTTAACATTGTGTGATTCATTTAACCTCTGTGCACTGTCTCGCGCACACACACACACACACACACACACACACACACACACACACACACACACAGACACACACTGTTTGCATCCCTCTCCCCGGAGCGGGCTCCCCTTTGAACAAAGACGTCATTGTGCCGCCTTCTGCCTAGGAACCACTTGTAGAGGGCCGTGTTTCCCAGGACTCTGAGGGGGAGGGTTAAGCCAGGCGTACCTCGGCGCTGACCCCTGTCTGAATGCACTAACATGGCTTTGATTTAGTGCTGCGCGCAAACATGACCCGCCAGCGCCATAATGAACACATTCACAGGCCCGACCGACACACACACACACACACACACACACACACACACACTGGAAACGAGAATAACACACACCAGCACGCGCACAGGCGCTCACACACACACAGGGCGATCCCTGTCGGTGAATGACTTGTGCAGAAACCATCGCTCACCCTCTATCCTGTCTGACACTGTTAGTCCTCTATCTCTCTCTCTCTCTCTCTCTTACACACACACACACACACACACACACACACACACACACACACACACACAGACACAGACACTAACATTAACACACTCCGAGTTGTTTTTGGGGTAAGCTTGTCTTTAAGCAGACAGGCGTGATGTGAGGTGTGCGTGTGTGTGTGTGTGTGTGTGTGTGTGTGTGTGTGTGTGCAGAGAGATTATGGTGCTCGTAAGGGATTGCAGCAGGCAGCTGTTCACGGTAGGAAGAGAGAGGGAGGAGAGACAAGGGGAGGAGGGGGACGACAGGAGAGAGAGAGAAAGAAAAAAGAGTGGGAGCGTGACAGAATGGAAGAGGAGGAGAGGAAACCGAAACATCCAGAGGGGAAAAAAAAGAGAGGATGAAACAGACAGGGAGTAGTGAGAGCCACCAGGAAATGAAAGATGAAGGGAGAGAAGGGAGAGAGAGAGGAGAGAGAGAGAGAGAGAGAGAGAGAGAGAGAGAGAGAGAGAGAGAGAGAGAGAGAGAGAGAGAGAGAGAGAGAGAGAGAGAGAGAGAGAGAGAGAGAGGATCTGGAGATGTAGTTTAATGCATCGTTCCCTACTTGCCTCCTTGTCTTTTTTTAAACCACATCTCCAGGTTCTAGGACAAAGAGGCGGGGAGGGAGCGATGAGGGGGGGGGGGGGGCGATGCGTTTAAACTCGGGGGGGGGGGGGGGTCGGGGGGGGGGGGGGGGGGTGGACGCGGTCCACTGGAAGACAAGCGGTCTACCAGCCCGTCCATTTTGAAGCCGCCGTTTTAAAGGCCGCCGTTGTTGTGGTACTGCAAAATGCACCAAAGACCTCCTCATGGAGACGGGAGAAGGTTCTTTGGCGTGTGTGCTCTCTGGACTTTGTTCGTGGAGGAAGCCAGGGGGGCCCACTGTCTGTCATCGACGTTCTGTCCATGTCCCTTTCTCACATCCAACCCAAGAGACTTTTTCTTTCTGCTTCTTCCCTCCTGGTTTCTCTCTTTTTTTATATGCATTCCTCCTACTCCTCCTCTCTCCCCCTTTCATACAATCCCTCTCTCTCTCTCTCTCTCTCTCTCTCCCTCTCTCCCTCTCTCTCGCTCGTGTTCCTTTGAGCTCCGTTCTCCTGGCTCCCTCTCCAAAGGGGAAACCCAGGCCGGGAGCTTAATGCGGCGCATGCTGTACCCCGTCGCTGGCCAAGGTTTGGGATAATCGTTCAAAAATTTTCCCCTCTAAAACGAGATGTGAGGCGACACCACCGGGGCGGAACTAACGACCCCGGCGACGTCGCGGGCCGAGCGCGACAGGGGGGCAGGGTCCACCCACCCCCACCCTCCTCCCCGAGGCCGGGACCACCCGATTGGTTGGCCCGTTGGAAGGTTGCTCGGCGGCAGGCTCCCCGGGGGCCCGTGGTGGAGGTTTGAGCGCGCCATGACAGACACAGCTACAGCAGTGTGTGAGCCTGTGGTGCCAGATGACTTGATTACAGATGGTGATGTCATCTCCTCGTCCTACACTCGGGGGGAGGGGGTGGGTGGGTAAGGGGGTGGGTGGGATGTCGGTCCATTTTGGGAGCACATCTGTTCACGAGGCCTGATCATATATTAATGGAGCTCCCTAATTGAATTTTCTCCGTGTGGGAGCGCTGGCCCACCTTTCCCCCGCCGGCTCACCTCTAAAGTATGTGTGTGTGTGTGTGCGTGTGTGTGTGTGTGTGTGTGTGTGTGTGTGTGTGTGTGTGTGTGTGTGTGCGCGTTTGTGTGTGTGTGAGAGAGTGTGAGAGTGACGGACAGTGGGTGCTGTGTGTGTGTGTGTGTGTGCTTGTGTGTGTGTGTGTGTGTGTGTGTGTGTGTGTGTGTGTGTGTGTGTGTGTGTGTGTGTGTGTGTGTGTGTGTGTGTGTGTGTGTGTCTGGATATTAGCCCTGGCACAGTGTGTGTGTGTGTGTGTGTGTGTGTGTGTGTGTGTGTGTGTGTGTGTGTGTGTGTGTGTGAGACCACATGCCGGTATGGGTGGGATTGGGCCCGTTTGTCTGGCTCGCCCTGCCCCCGAGCTCCACAGCCTCCACGAGGGCTCAGCCCAGGGAACCGGGCCTTTAATATATGCAATTAAGAAGCTAATTAGTGTAATTAATTCAGCCAAAGCCAAAGCCCAGCCTGGTCGCTATTCACGGCTCCACAACCGCCCTAATCCCCTCACACACACACACACACACACACACACACACACACACACACACACACACACACACACACACACACTGACAAAGACCAGGCTCCTAATGGGGGTGGAAGGTTGTGTGTATAGGCTTATGCGTATGTGTGTGTGCGGGAGCAGGGATGTGAGCAGTCTAAGACAGAGAGCGAGGGATGAGGATGGAGGAAAAGAGGAAAGTGAGACGGGAAGACATTAGTCTTATTCACGACGCCCCCCCCCCCCTCCCCCGCGCCCTCCTCTCCCTCTCCCTCTCTTCCGTGGCTGCTCTCTTGGTGAAGAGGGGTTCAGGGGGGAGAAGAGGGGCTGTTTGTTGGGGTAAACAAAGCCCGGCTTACTCCCCAGGTCACCCGCGGCAACAGTCCCACCTCGGGGGCCGCCGCCAAGGGGAACCACTGCTGCTGCATGTGGAACTATTTGAAACTACTGCTGCTGCATGTGGAACTATTTGAAACTACTGCTGCTGCATGTGGAAACTATTTGAAACTACTGCTGCTGCATGTGGAACTATTTGAAACTACTGCTGCTGCATGTGGAACTATTTGAAACTACTGCTGCTGCATGTGGAACTATTTGAAACTACTGCTGCTGCATGTGGAACTATTTGAAACTACTGCTGCTGCATGTGGAACTATGCGGGGGACTGGTCCACCTGTGAGCCTGGGTGGAAAAGAGACTGAGCTGGTCCTCACAGAGGATGTGTGTATGATGTTAGGTGGAAAAGAGACTGAGCTGGTCCTCACAGAGGATGTGTGTATGATGTTAGGTTCGGCTTTGATATGGAATATAATAATATGTGGCACGAGACTAGTGGACTGTGTTGCCCAGTGAAGAGTTCTGGATTATTCTTTTTTGGCTGTTTTATTATTATTATTATTATTATTATTGTTATTATTGTTATTATTATTATTATCATTATCATTATTATTATTATCATTATTATTGTTATTGTTATTATTATTATTATCATTATCATTATTATTATTATCATGGGTTGTCTCTCATGGTATATCTCTGTGCTGATCCTCCCTGTTCCATACGGTGTGCTCCTGTGTTGGGCGGGCCGGATGTTTTTGACTGGCTCCTGGAACTCCGTAAGACACGGTGGGCCCGACTACGCCGCATCAAACACACATGAGGTGTGTTAGACACGCTCCCGTCTCAGGGAAACACACTTAACCCCCCCCCCACCCCCAGCCGGGGAATCTATGTCATATTTCTGTCAGTTGGGTGAGAGTTTTTATGTGAAACGCGTTTGCAGTACGTTGCTCGTAGCTCTGGCGGTGTTTGTTTTCGGGCACGCTTCGACTTGCGTGTGTGTGTGTGTGGGGGTGGGGTGGGGGTGGGGGGTGTTGTGGGTGCTCTGCCGGTGCGGAGGAGGCTCATGCAGTATTTAGTGTGTGTATCCTACGTGTACAGTGTGTGTGTATCCTACGTGTACAGTGTGTGTGTATCCTGCGTGTACAGTGTGTGTGTGTCCTACGTGTACAGTGTGTGTGTCCTACGTGTACAGTGTGTGTGTATCCTGCGTGTACAGTGTGTGTGTATCCTACGTGTACAGTGTGTGTATCCTACGTGTACAGTGTGTGTATCCTACGTGTACAGTGTGTGTGTATCCTACGTGTACAGTGTGTGTGTATCCTACGTGTACAGTGTGTGTGTGTCCTACGTGTACAGTGTGTGTGTATCCTGCGTGTACAGTGTGTGTGTATCCTACGTGTACAGTGTGTGTATCCTGCGTGTGTGTGTGTGTGTATCCTACGTGTACAGTGTGTGTGTGTCCTACGTGTGTGTGTGTATCCTGCGTGTACAGTGTGTGTGTATCCTGTGTGTGTGTGTGTGTATCCTACGTGTACAGTGTGTGTGTATCCTGCGTGTACAGTGTGTGTGTATCCTACGTGTACAGTGTGTGTATCCTGCGTGTACAGTGTGTGTGTATCCTACGTGTACAGTGTGTGTGTGTCCTACGTGTACAGTGTGTGTATCCTGCGTGTACAGTGTGTGTGTATCCTGCGTGTACAGTGTGTGTGTATCCTACGTGTACAGTGTGTGTATCCTACGTGTACAGTGTGTGTGTGTCCTACGTGTACAGTGTGTGTATCCTGCGTGTACAGTGTGTGTGTATCCTACGTGTACAGTGTGTGTATCCTGCGCGTACAGTGTGTGTGTATCCTACATGTACAGTGTGTGTGTATCCTACGTGTACAGTGTGTGTGTCCTACGTGTACAGTGTGTGTATCCTACGTGTACAGTGTGTGTGTATCCTACGTGTACAGTGTGTGTGTCCTACGTGTACAGTGTGTGTGTATCCTACGTGTACAGTGTGTGTGTATCCTACGTGTACAGTGTGTGTGTGTCCTACGTGTACAGTGTGTGTGTATCCTACGTGTACAGTGTGTGTGTATCCTACGTGTACAGTGTGTGTATCCTACGTGTACAGTGTGTGTATCCTACGTGTACAGTGTGTGTGTCCTACGTGTACAGTAGCTAGGTAATTCCAATGGGATTTCTGTCGTGTTCCGCTCCAGAGGAGAGCCTGCCGTGGAAGCTGAAGTATGAATTCAGACAGGATTCCGTGTCCGTCTGCGGCACTCCGGGAACCACAGCCATTCCCCGGAATGCACATCAGAGACTTAACCCTAATAAAAGTTTTACACAGGTGAGGCCTCTCGCTCTCTCCTGTCTCTCTCTCTCTCTCTCTCCCCCTCTAATTCCTCTTGCTCTTTTGAATTACTTGTTTCCCTTCTTCCTCCCTCTCTCGTCACTCGTGTTCCCACACGCAGACACGCTCGTTACTGAGAACAAATGAACACTAACGCAAGGAGACAGAGAACTGGCAACACACTTTAAGAGACAAATACCTGGAGATATCTCAATAACCAACACTTCCTCTCTGAGCTTTACAGGGGCCTGCATGCCCACACACACACACACACACACACACACACACACACACACACACACACACTCACAGGCAGACTAACCACTGGTTCATCCAGTCCCACTCATACCAAACATATGTAAGTTATTTAACTAAAACAAATCAGGCCATGACAAAACACACGCGCACGCACACACACACACACACACACACTCACACACACACGCTGAACCCTCCCACGCTTTGCGAGACACAGACAGCGTAGCGTTGGTGCACATGGACGCCCGGCCGAGGTTAGACAGGCACACAGCGAGACACGCTGCGCTTAGCGAGCAGCCTTCATCAGCCAGGAGCTCTACAAACTCATCTGTCATCGCTCGCCTTATCCCCCACCCCCCTCCTCTCTCTCTCTCTCTCTCTCTCTCTCTCTCTCTCTCTCTCTCTCTCTCTCTCTCTCTCTCTCTCCCTCTCTCTCTCTTCCCCCTCTTTCTCACACTTTCTTTCTTCCACGTCACCACACTGCCACAGTATCCTTTTACGTCGTTGTCTTTTTCTCTCTATCCCTCCCCTGCTTTCTTCCCCTCTCCCTTTCCCTCCCTCCTTTCCTCCTTGGAGCAGTGTGCTGGCACACAGTTGTCAAGAGCTATTATCCTGCCTCGCTGGCTCCCCACGTTGTGTGTATCTCTCTCTCTCTCTCTCCCCCTCCCCTCCCCCTCTTTTTCTTCTCCTCTTCCCTCGTTCCTCTTTGGATTCACGGTTAGTGCTGGTGGGAGGGGGGTTTGGGTTGTAACCTCCTGAATGTATACAGTGGCTGAGAAGAGAGGCAGCTTTTTGAATGTATAGGACTACATTGCCCTACGACACACACGTTCCCCCCCCCCCCCCCCCCCCTTGCTTATTGAACGTTCCTGGAGCTATATAATGGCAGTGGTCTTGGCTTTATGGTGTGTGTGTGTGTGTGTGTGTGTGTGTCTGTGTGTGTGCATGTGTGTGTGTGTGTATATTCTTTGCGTGTGTGTGTGTGTGTGTGTGTGCATGTGTGTGTGTGTGTGTAGTCAGACCCAGTAGAGCTGAACCAGCTGTAAAGTGCTCCAGATGTGTGTTCTGGGCCTGTGGCCTGAACGCTGAGCCGCTCCAAATAAGAGGAGGAGGAGGAGAAGAAGAAGAAGAAAGGGCCCGAGGGATGGAGAGATCAAGAAAAAGAGAGGAGAGAAGGAGAGAGACTGAGCTGCAGGAAGGCACCGAGAAGGGAGACGCAAAGAAAAAGCGGTGCGAGTCATAAGAGGACAGTCCAGTGGGGAATGTTTACCCGCTCTCCAGCGCTGTGTGTGTGTGTG
>JAPMUY010005683.1:30000-50000 GCA_026901105.3 Galaxias olidus | reverse complement strand
AACACGCATAGGCCTACACAGCACATGCACACCAACACACAACGCAACAGACGTACGGCTACACAGCACATACACACACACAGCGCTACACACATACGCAGCACACACAACACACACTCAAGACACACCCAACACAACCCACACACACACACACAAATACACTGCACATGCACACACTCAACGCTCACCCTACTTGACCGTGGTGAAGGACACAGGCAGAGGGGGGTGGAGGTCTCGCTCTCTTCCTCCGACCCACACACTCTCTCCTGGCAGCGACCGGGCCGGAGTCTCCTCGGGGGGCACTGAAGGCCCCCCCCCTTCCGTTCAAACCCCAGACCGTAGCGGGGAAACGTCTCCCCCGTGTCTGGATTTTGACGAGCGACGCCACGGGGGGATTCTGGGAAACCTACACCGTCGGCAAGCGGTGCAGCGGAGTTGGATGAGTTACATGGGTTTGCGTGTGTCGTACGCGTGGATTTGCAATGTCCTTGTAGAACGGAATCCATGAGATGGGTGGTGGCGCCCACACACACACACACACACACACATACATACACACACATACATACACACACACACACACACACACACACACACACACACACACACACACACACACACACACACCTCTCTCTCTCTCTCTCTATGTCTCTCTCTCAGCCCACACAGTGGGCCACTCTTGGTGGAGAACAAAATGAAGGGGGTGCCCTGGGACAGGGACTGTGACCCAGTTGTGAGGCGCTCCGGTCCTGGCTGGCCCACATCTCTGGTGACGTCACACAGGGCCTGTCTGGCCGGCAAACACCCCCCCGTCCCCCCCGTCCTCACAATCAATTCTTTCTCTCTCTCTTTTCTTTCTCCGTTTCTTTTTCTCTTTTTTTGCCTCTCCCTACGTCTGTCTGGGTTTCTTTTTTGTCGACCTTTTACTTTGTCTTACTCTCTTTTCTCTCCCTCTCTCTCTCTCTCTCTCTCTCTCTCTCTCTCGCTGTCTCTCTCCCATCGCCTGTTTTTCCTCTGTCTTGCTTTCTCTCGCTCTGCATTCTCTCCCTGATTCCCTCTCAGCACTCAGTGTGTGAGCCCCCCTCTCTCTCTCCGCAGTAACCCCCCCCCCCCTCTCTCTTCTCTGCAGTAATCGAATCTAGTCTGTCGTTCCCTCGTTCAGTCTCCTGTCCATCTTTCACTTAGTCTCACTTTGTGCGTGCGCCCGCTCTCTCCATTAACCTATCAGAGGACACTTTACTCTTTGAGGCCCTGCGTTCGCCTGTGTGTTTGTCCCTCTCCATTAACCTATCAGAGGACCCTTTGTTATTTAGGAGACTTTGTGTTCGCCGGTGTGTGTGTGTTTGTCCCTCTCCATTAACCTATCAGAGGACCCTTTATTTCTTTGAGGCTCGCCCCTGTTTGTGTGTGCTTCCTGTAGCTACCCCCCCTCTCTGTCTCTCTAGCATCTCTCTCTCTCTCATCCCTCTCCCTCTCTCTCTCTCCCTCTCTCTCTCTCCCTCTCTCTCTCTCCCTCTCTCTGGTGTGTGACTGTGGCTCTGGGTGGGCACAGATGACGTGTGTCTGACAGGTTGATTGTGTAATGGTGTCGTTGTCGACAGTAACCCGTCCCGCCGCCGCCGCCAAGGTCAGAGACGGTTAACCTGCGCCACGCGTCCGACCGGATTACACTAACACACACACACACACACACACACACACACACACAGACACATAAACACACGTGCACACACACACCTGGATTATACAGCCGTTGCACCAAAGGCGTGTTGATCCAGTGTTAGCAGGTATATACCAGAGGATGAACACAGCATACGGGAGGTGGCCTCGGCCTTTTCACAAAGAGGAGGAGAGACGCCGTTGTTCTGGAACTTTCTCTCTCAGGGGGTGGGGGTTTGAATATGTTCTATGGTGTTGAACTTTGACCTGTGGAGCCTTGGGTTCCTCGGAGAACCCAGTGTGTGTGTGTGTGTGTGTGTGTGTGTGTGTGTGTGTGTGTGTGTTCCTCCGGGGCGCTCCAGCAGTGTCCACACAGCCCCTGTACAGCAGGACCCTAGCTGTCTGTGAAACCAGCTGACGATCGGACTCATTCACCCAGTACACGTGTGTTTGTGATGGAGAGAGAGAGAGAGATGTAGGCTGTGTGTGTGTGTGTGTGTGTGTGTGTGTTTATGATGGAGAGAGAGATGTAGGCTGTGTGTGTGTGTGTGTGTGTTCATATATCAGGTCCATGCCTGACACCAGCCCAAGGAGGTCTTTCTCTGTGTGTGTGTGTGTGTGTGTGTGTGTGTGTGTGTGTGTGTGTGTGTGTGTGTGTGTGTGTGTGTGTGTGTGTGTGTGTGTGTGTGTGAGTGCCTGTGTGTGCGTGTGTTTTCCAGGCAGTGTTGGAGCCTAACATGATGTGACCAGGCGCCTCCCACCGTGCAGCACTGGGATTGGGAAACACAGAAGAGGGAGATGGGAGGGGAGGGCGGGAAGAGGGAGGGAGACGGGAGGGGGGAGAGGGAGAGAGGGAGGGGTGAGGGGAACGGGGGAGAGGGAGAGACGTTAACGGAGTCGGGCGGCTGGAGCAGAAAAACTGGGCGGAATTAAAATGTCACGGAGCACAGAGGGGAAATCAGCCCGCACGCAAGCAGAGACACTGAGATCATTCCCCCCGTCACACGGCCTGTGTGTGTGTGTGTGTGTGTGTGTGTGTGTGTGTGTGTGTGTGTGTGTGTGTGTGTGTGTGTGTGTGTGTGTGTGTGTGTGTGTGTGTGTGTGTGTGTGTGTATCAGTGCTCGTGCGTGCGCGTGTGCGTATCAGTGCTAGGGTTTAGGCGTAATGAAGCCTTTCGGGGTGTGCATGAGAACGATTACATGAAAATATTTGTGTGCGTGTGTGTGTGTGTGTGGGTGTCTAGTACCTCGTGTCAGCGCATGTGATCTCTAACCTATGACCGTGATGCCGCCGTGGAATTCACACCCTCTCCTGTCCGTTTATCCTGTTAGAGCACACACACACACACACACACACACACACACACACACACACACACACACACACACACACAGCAGCGCAGACACCTCGTGAGAAAACAAACACATCTTAATACACACATATCTCTGTCTCATCCCCCCCCCCCCCCCCCCCCAGCCCGTTCCAGCTGCGGTCAACAATGCAGCTTTGTTTTTCCAATATGGCGGGGGGAACGTCACGGTGGGCCGGAGCCAGAGTGAGGCCGATCCGAGCCTGTTGTTCCAGGCCAGCAGCCCGTGCACTCTGGAGGTGGAATGTACCTGAAAATTATACTCCCGAAAAAAAGGAGTGTTTTCCGGGGGCCGGGGGCGCCCTGAAATGACGACCGTTCTGTTCGCCTGCCCCGGCTAACGTGCGGCTACGCTAAGCGGCGGCGGCGTCTCCCTCGGCGCGTCACCGGGAGGTTACGGAAGCCGCCCGCCGCTGATCTACGACGACATCTTTACTAGCAGGAAATACGAAGCGGGCAGAGCCAGGAGGGGGGGGGGGGGGGGTTAGTACGTGACGAGGACACATGAATCCTGAGCTCTCTCCAGGGAGCCGGAGGTGGGGGAGGGAGGGGGGGGGGGGGGGCGTCGAGTTAAAGAAAGCGGCGCCCTCCATCATCCCTGTGACACCCTGGTCTACCTCGGCCCTCTCCGGAGAGAGGACTACAAATTAGAACAGGAAGCCGACGGTAAATTGTCTCCCCTGCTGGAACACCGTGTGACGACCTGGGGTCCTAACGGGATTCGGGGTCTGCGGCCGGAGGAAAACGTAATAAGTGGAACTAAGGTGGAGAGGGCTTAAGGTCTAGTGTGTGTGCGTGTGTGCGCGTGCGTGCTTGCATGCGGGGGTGGGGGAGGGGGGGTTAGGGTTAGGGGGGGCTAAGAGCTTTTGAGGCGAAGGCGTGAACACCTCATGCTCATGTTTGTTTTCATAAACGGGAGCACGGCACACACGCGCAAGCACACACACACACACACACACACGCACACACATACACTGTCAAGACTGTACATCATGCAGCGGGGGGGGGGGGGGGAACGCCCACGCATGTTCCCCCTCGTGCGCGTTCCATTACGGCGTGTGATATCCCGTTCATTAGCAAACAAACCCCCCCCCCCCCCCGCACGCCGCCGTCACTCGTGCCGGAGGTGGACGTGGGCGAGCCCCTTGTTCCCCGCTCGACATCACGGAGAGAGAGAGAGAGAGAGAGAGAGAGAGAGAGAGAGAGAGAGAGAGAGAGAGAGAGAGAGAGAGAGAGAGAGAGAGAGAGAGACGTTGTTTTTGTCTCGTTGGGATCGTTGTTTACTCATTTCTCCTCCTTCTTTAATCTGCTCCTTTGCTTCCCCTTTACCGCCTGTCGCCTGACGTGATTCATCTGACAGTACGCTGCGTGCTGTAGGCTCTGTGTGTGTGTGTGTGTGTGTGTGTGTGTGTGTGTGTGTGTGTGTGTGTGTGTGTGTGTGTGTGTGTGTGTGTGTGTGTGTGTGTGTGCTCACGTGTTTGTTTTATTGGCTGCCACAAGAGTTACTCAAAAAAAAAAACGGGGAACATAGTCGTCAAGTTAAATAACGGCCCGTGTCGGCCACACAAACACACACACACACACACACACACACACACACACACACACACACATACACACACCCTCATACAGCAACCTCCTTCAAGGTCTAGACGGGTTTGTATATTCATACTGATCTCTTTGTTACACATGCACTCACAGAATCCGAGTGTGTGCGAGTGTGTGCGAGTGTGTGCGAGTGTGTGCGAGTGTGTGCGAGTGTGTGCGAGTGTGTGCGAGTGTGTGCGAGTGTGTGTGCAGGCAGGCAGCCAGTGCAGGCTGATGGAGGTCGACTGCAGTGTAACTCCCTTAATGAAGTTGTTCCTCTCCTCTTTTATTTCTCACTCCTCCCTCCCTTCCTTCCCGTCGGTCCTTTCTTCCTCTCCTCCGTCCGGGTGAGCTCCACATCCCGCCATCGCTGATCATCGTCTCAATTACTCTTCCTTCCACCCCTCTTCACCCCCCTCTCTCTCTCTCTCTCTCTCTCTCTCTCTCTCTCTCTCTCTCTCTCTCTCTCTCTCTCTCTCTCTCTCTCTCTCTCTCACTCTCTTTCTCTCTCCTTCTATCGTTCCATGGTGCTAAGTGGCGCGGGGAGGACTCGGGGCGTTCTTTGGCAGCTCCTCGTCTTATTTCCAGCCTTTCATCTCCATCTCTCTCTCTCTCTCTTTGTCTCTCTGTCTGTCTCTCCTTCTCTTTCTCTCTCTCTTTCTCTCCTCTTTTTCTATTGTTCTGTCCATTAATCTGGCTGTGTCTGGCCACTCACTCTCTTTTGAGTTTCTGTCACTTTGTGTCTGTCCACATGTCCGTCTATTTTGAAAGTTGTATGTGATTTGATTACCACACGCACATTTGCGTAGTTTGATTCTGTTCCCTTGGTCTCTCTCTCTCTCTCTCTCTCTCTCTCTCTCTCTCTCTCTCTCCGTCTATATTGGTCCACCTCTCCGTGGTCTCCTTGGCCTCCCATTGTCTCCTGTCTCAGTCATGTCAGCAACAGCTTGTCACAGGCTGTCAGCCTCTGGCTCCTTGATGCCCTCCCCATCTCCCCCCCCCCCCCCCCCCCCCCCCCCCCCCCCCTCCCGTTCCTCCGTCCCTTCTCCATTGTCTCCATGTCGCCCCCCCCCCCCCACAGCCACGTCTCCAAACGTTACAATCAAAAAAAAGAGCAGTGTCTTCTTCCTCTTCTCTCCACTCTGACGTTATGTAAACTTTCCAGCATTCTTTCATTTGCCCTCCTTCACTCTCCTCTGCCCTGTTCCCTCCTTCTCCTCGTCCATCCCTCTCTCCATCCCTCTCTTCCTCCTCCTATCACCCCGCGCGTTCACACTTTCCTCGGCTGGCCGTGGCGGGAGGGGACGGAGAGCTGGGTGAAGGTGTGATGTGTGGGGCAGCGTCTTCTTCACACCTCCGCGGGTCCCTCTTGCTCCTCCTCTTCCTCACATCCTCTAATGTAGCCTCGTGGCTAAAGAGGGGGGAAAACCAAGGGACAGGTTTTTAAAATGGAGGGGAATGAAGGGTCACCCCTTGAGGAGTTGACAGAAATGGAGGGAGGGAGGGAGGGAGGGAGGGAGGGAGGGAGGGATGGCAAGGAGAGAAAAAACGAAGGGAAGTGCGTGTTGACTGTCTCCCTCTGACAGGGAAACTGCCCCCTTTTATATCCTCAACACTGCCTTCTCTCTCTCTCTCTCTCTCTCTCTCTCTCTCTCTCTCCTCCCTCCTAGTGCTCCTCTCCTCCTCCTCCTGCTCTCCCTGACCCGTAAGCCCAGGATATATAATGCATGGAGGGACAGGCTCTGTGGAGGGCCGAGGTGTGAGATTTTAACTAGGTTTTCTGGCTCCACATGCACGCACTCTCATACACACACACACACACACACTCGAACTCACACACTACTAACACTCACAGACACTCTCTCCCACTACGCACACAAACACACCAACACACACTCAAACCACCCACAAACACTCTCTCTTTCTCCTACGACACTCGTTCTCTCCACCGCCGACCCCTGACCTCGCCCTCGCTCCCTGGCGATAGACACTGTTTGTTCACTGTCCCCTCGTCGTTTTGCGCCCCCCCCTCCCCCCCCTCCATGTTTCTTTGTGCTCCGTGACGGCCGGTGTTGTTTCGTAGGGAGGGGGCCCCCGGGGATTGAGATGGGTCGTACCTACGGGCGGGGGCCATCTGGACTGGCCTCATCTGGAGCCTCGCGTCCGCCGCCATTCCTAAAGCCGCGCTCCCAGAGGAGGGGGATGCCTCCGCCGTCTTTTCATAATCCCCGAATTCGATTATCCCCCGCCAGCTAATTTGGGGGGGGGGGGGCGGCCTTTTGAGCCAAAACACACTCCTCCCCCCTCCGCTCTCTTTAACTCCCTCTTTTCTTCCTCCCTCCCCTCACCACCCCTCCTCTTGATATTTGTCCAACCCAAACAGCAATCTGAAGTCGTTGGACTTTATTAGAGTCCATTAGTGGTGCGGTCCGCGGCGGGGGGGGGGGGGGGGGGGGGGGGGGGGGGGGTACTTATTAAAGCTCCTCGTCATGCAGTGTGGCATTTCACACAGCTCCCGTTTGAGTTCCCCGTGGCGGCGTCGACCCGCGAAATGCCGCGGGCCGACGCCCGGGACCCACCAAGGCGTGTGAACGGGGGCCATTGTGGCTGGAGCCGCGGTGCTTTCACACCACGCTGATTGGAGTTTGCCGAGTGTACGTGTGTGTGTGTGTGTGTGTGTGTGTGTGTGTGTGTGTGTGTGTGTGTGTGTGTGTGTGTGTGTGTGTGTGTGTGTGTGTGTGTGTGTGTGTGTGTGTGTGTGTGTGTGTGTGTGTTTGTGTGTGTGTAACGTGCTTGTTTTTTTCTGCCCTCCCCCCCACAGCCACGTCAGATGGTACGCGCCAGGGCCTGGAGAGTATGAGGGGCGGGGTCTGTGCCACGCAAGGCATGAAGGTGGTCCTCAAAGTGGGCCAGAGTAAGTACCCACACACACACACACACACACAAACACACACACACACACACACACACACACACACACACTGGAGTACATTCCCATCTTATCGCCAATCTCCTGTGTGCCCGATATGCAAAACACACAGAGGCACAGAACAACTGTATCTGCCTACTCTCACACACACACACACTCTCCTTTGTCTTTTATGAATGCATGTGAGCACTTCAGATCTCTCTGCTCTCGTACACACTCAATTCTCTTTCGTGCATGCACGCAGACACACACACACACACACACACACACACAGTTCAGATCTTGGTACGCTCACACGTACTCCCCTTTCACTTTCATGCACACACACACACACACACACACACGCAGTTCAGCCACCTGCTACAGTGCGGTGGTAGGTGTGTGTGTGTGTGGCCCAGTCTCCTCAGAGTGTATTAGTGTTCATTATAGAGTGAGAGCTGGAGAGGCCTGGGATCACACAGGTCTAATGAGGCCTGTTGACTCCACTCACTCTGCCTTTTCAATGGCTGGACACACACACACACACACACACACACACACACACATGCTTGCACACACTCTCATATGCACATCTGCAGACAGGCGTGCATGCAAATGCGCACGATAACGTGAATTAAACATGCAAATACACACGCACACACACGCACGCACACACACACACTCTTGTGTACGTTACCCTCGAGTGACAGACAGGCCTGCGTTCCACAATGTCAGCCAAGGTCAGGAACGCATTCACATTCCATTAATGGGCCCTCACAATGTTTCTGCCCGTTCAGACATTCAGGCTGACCTACACATTCTCCCTCAGAATGGAGTGTTTTCTTCTATGAAACACACACACACACACACAGCCACTTCTGACACAGGCATTTAGGCAAAAACGCCTACTACGCACAAGTATATATATAGACCACCGAAACTCCTGTGCACACACACGAATACAACAATAGAAAAACAAGCACACACACACACACACACACACACACACACACACACACACACACACACACACACCTATTCCGGCAGCAGTGTTATCGGGCCTTGTTGCCTTGCAGAGAGGAAGTCGATGCTGCCATGTTTTCTATCTGTCCGTGCCATCAGTAGAGTCAGCTCCCAGGCCACACGGCAAGAATAGCTCTCCCCCCTCCATCTCTCTCCCTCCCTCCCTCCCTCCTTCCCTCTCTCTCTCTGTCTCTTGCTCTTTTCTCTTCTCCATCGCTGTGACAGTTTTCATTCAGGCGGCGTCGCTCGCCTCCCTTTCTCAAATTCCCTGTTTCCCCGTGCTCATCACCTCTCTTTCGGTTTCTCGCCGTGTGTTTGTGTGTGTTTGTGTGTGTTTGTGTGTGTTTGTGTGTGTGTGCGTGCGTGCGTGCGTGCGTGCGTGCGTGTGTGTGTGCGTGGGTTCCTCCCTCTTTTCACCTCTCTTGATCTTGTCTCTTTTCTCTCTCTCTCTCTCTCTCTCTCCCTCTCTCTCTCTCTCTCTCTCTCTCTCTCTCTCTCTCTCTCTCTCCCTCTCTCTCTCTCTCTCTCTCTCTCTCTCTCTCTCTCTCTCTCTCTCTCTCTCTCTCTCTCTCTCTCTCTCCTCTCTCCATCCTTCTTTTATCTGTTGTGAGGCTGAAAGGTCACGTCTGTTTTTGTTTGTCGTCTAAATAAACCCAGATCCCTGATGAGATATAGAGCGCCGCTTCAAATAAAACCACACACACACACACACACACACACACACACACACACACACACACACACACACACACACACACACACACACACACACCACGTAGCGGTGCGCACCCACACAAAAACACAGCGCCGCACCAAGGTGCAGACACCTACACACTCACCTTGCAATCGCTTTCTCTTCATACCCTTCCGCTTTTCTTTCTCTCTCTCTCTCTCTCACACACACACACACACACACACACACACACACATATATATATATATATACACACCCATATACGCACACACACACACATATATAGACACATACACGCACACACACATATAGACACATACACACACGCACATACATATATAGACACATACACACACACACGGGATCCCACCTTGCACACCCCCTCCCTCCACTCGATCCACACAGCGGCCCCCCTCCCTCCACTCGATCCACACAGCGGCCCCCATTGATCCAGTCGGCGCCGCCGGCCCCGTCCTGATTGGCCACCTATTATGAGACGAGCCGTAAGCCAATAGTGGGGCTCCCCTGCTATATACTCCTCCAAATGTCAGTCAAGCTAGGGCCGACAGCTGGCTGAGAGGCTGAGTGCACTGTATAGTTCACACACACTCCAGGGGTGTGTGCGTGTGTGTGTGCGTGTGTGTGTGTGTGCAATCTTTATGAGGTTCTATGTTGTTTATGATGTGTGTGGCTGTCTGCATGTGTACGTAGGAAAGTAAGTGTGTGAGCATGTGTGTGTGTGTGTGTGTGTGTGTGTGTGTGTGTGTGTGTGTGTGTGTGTGAGAGACGTGAGCAGACCCATTACAGTGGGCTCTACCAGACTGAGGATGATCAGTCGGAGGGAGACGCCTGGTCTCTTATTGCGCGTCTGTAAATATGCCAACGGCCATTTTGTCAAAATGACTTCTCGTCAGTACCCCCCAGTCGAAGTCATTCCGAGCCGTTTACACAAGCAACATTCTGAAAACCCAATCGATCGGCCATTTCTCTTTGATGGGATGTGAAGAGGCCCTCCGTTAAGACCGTTTATTCAGTACGGTCCGCCCGTTTAGGAGTCAGCCTGTGTCAACACGTTGTCTAAAACGACCCTCCACCCCTCTTTTCTGTCCACAGGCCCATATGGACTCCCCCAGAAGCCCACCAAACCGGAGCAAACGGCGGGGCGTACCACCAACAGGAATCCAGGTGAGCGGGGGAGGCGGGGTGCGGGGGTGGGGAAGGGCGCTGCACAAACTGCTGCCACCCCCCGGCAGCGTTGCCGTGACAATAACATCCGGGGGGAAAAAAGAAAGGTATAGAGAGAGAGAGAGAGCCGGGGCGACAGATGGGAGGATAGGCAGCGCCGACATCTGCGGATCCCTCCGTTTTTGAATTCCCGTCCCTCCCGACGATCTCTCCCCCCCTCTCGCCTCTCGCCTCCGTCTCAGCGGCAGGCCCCCTCAGAGCTAAGTGCTGCGGGGCAGG
This sequence comes from Galaxias olidus, assembly GCA_026901105.3. NCBI lineage: Eukaryota > Metazoa > Chordata > Actinopteri > Galaxiiformes > Galaxiidae > Galaxias > Galaxias olidus. Next base: position 39,296 of record JAPMUY010005683.1, on the reverse strand, counting down.
CATCGCTGTCTAATAGCCGCCTTGGGAGCAGGACTAAAAAGACTAGGGGAAGAGAGATGGAGGGAGAGCGAGAAAGAGTGAGTGGGAGGCGAGGAAGGGAGGAATGGACGGAGGGGAGGCCGGGGGCGACGCTTTTCAAAGAGTTATTATTGTCATTAGTCTGGGCGGCTCTCCGTGAGAGAGAGAGAGAGAGAGAGAGAGAGAGAGAGAGAGAGAGAGAGAGTGAGGGAAAGAGAGAGAGAGAGAGAGAGAGAGAGAGAGAGAGAGAGAGAGAGAGAGAGAGAGTGAGAGAGGGAAAGAGAGAGGGAAAGAGAGAGAGAGAGGGAAAGAGAGAGGGAAAGAGAGAGAGAGAGAGGGAAAGAGAGAGAAAGAGAGCGAGAAGGGCATGATAGAAGTGATTGAGCCGGTGTAAACGAGGGGAGGCCGACACCAGCGGCGCCCCGGAGAGCAGGGGGGGGGGGGGGAGAGGAGGAAGACTGGAAGACGGCTGAAAAGAGGTCGGGGGAGAACAAAATTGGGCGGGGGGGGGCGTATTTTAGGAGCGGCGAAGAGACGGATGGTGGGAGTGAGAAGGAGGAGAGGTCAGAGAGGAGAGGGGACTCGTCGAGAGGGGCGGCGGGGGACTGGAGGAGGAGGAGAACGAAAGAGGTGTTATCTGGTTTCGGAGGAGTGGGGGGGGCTGCCTTTCGTGGGGTTGATGTCTTTTCTCAAGCCCTTTTTCTCTCTCTCTCTCTCTTTTTCCATGATGTGTAAATAAAAAGAGAGAGAGAGGTGGAGGAGGAGGCTAGGACCAGGGAGGGCAGAGAGAACCAGGAGAGGAAGAAAGGCAAGGTGTCGTTTGTCAAAAAATAACAAGAACACAGACCAGAGGAAGTAGGAAGGTATCGGAAAGGCACTGAAGGTAATAAAGGAGGAGAGGAGGGGAGGATGATAAAGCGGGCTAGTTGAACGGAGGCCGGCGTTATGGAGACGGAGACACAAGGATGTCTGGGTAATGGAAGGGGGGGGTAGACGCTGCCGAATCGCTGTCTGGTGTTAGCACCGCGCTCCGTGTCAGCGCAGCCAGGCAGGGGGCCTAGCGGCGGGGTGCCACGCGCGAGTGTGTGTGTGTGTGTGTGTGTGTGTGTGTGTGTGTGTGTGTGTGTGTGTGTGTGTGTGTGTGTGTGTGTGTGTGTGTGTGTGTGTGTGTGTGTGTGTGTGTGTGTGTGAAGGGGTGCGCCGCACAGAGCAAGGCAGGCCATTATGTCCACAATACCCTGGAAAGTGAGAGAAGCACAGAGGGAGCAAGAGGCCGAGAGAGAGAGAGAGAGAGAGAGAGAGATAGAGAGAGAGATGGAGCAAAGCAACCGAAGTGTGTGTCCAGAATAACAATCGGCCAATCCTGGGAGACCGGCGTCCGCATCCCCCCCATCTGCACCCAACCCCACCCCCCACACACACACACGCCCCCTAGCATTTACCGCGCCCTAACCACCTAGCCGGCCCCGTTCACACGGCCTTCTCTGCAGCCCCCCCTTCTAAACCCCGTCCCCCGTCCCCCCTCACGCGGGTGGTGTTCTGAGTTTCGGGGCTGCTCTGCTGGTCCCTGGGGGGGTGGAGGTGGAGGGTGGGGGTTTAGCGGCGTGGCGCGGCGGGATGGACTAGCGTCAGTGCAGCCTCTGAGGTTAGGAGCACGGGGTGCCTCGATGTGGGTGCCCATGTCTAGCCATGTCCAACTGAGAGGACTCACACACACTAACATACACACACACACAAACATAAACACACACACTAACATACACACACACACGAACATATACACACACACTAACATATACACACACTAACATATACACACACACACACACACACACTAACATACGCACACACACACACACACACACTAACATATACACACACACACACACACACACACACACACATATACATATACACATGTACACATATACACACACACACTAACATATACACAAACACACAAACGCACACACGCACACAGAGCAGACAGGCGTGGGCGCCAACACAAACATCCCTGGAGGTTTCACAACCCAGGCTGTTCTCTTAGTCATGGCAATACTCGGGCCACATGTAAGCCACCGTGACATCGCCTGAACGGCTGCGTTAGGCCTACCTCCCCCTCACCGCGTTAGGCCTACCTCCCCCTCACTGCTGTGACTGGAGGACCCCACGGCGCCCCTGGGTGTTGTAGTTCAGAGCCCTAGCAAAGGACTGGGAGCCCACTGTGTGTGAAGTGACGCGGTGGTCTGACCCTTCTCTTGTGCTTGCTCTTGCAGGTAGCGGAAACTCCACCCACCCCCGCGGGCCCAACGGCGGGACGGGCGGGGCTGGGGCCGGGGGCGAGAACGGGCCCCTCCCGCCCTCCAACGTGGCGCTGATCGCGGGCGCGGCCGGCGGCTCCGCCTTCCTCCTGCTGGTGACGGCTGTCATCTGCGCGGTGTGCTACCGGCGGCGGCACGCCAAGCACTCGGACACGCACCACCCTCCGCTGTCGCTGTCGTCACTCACCAGCCCCAAGCGAGGCGGGCTGGGCGGGCTGGGCGGGCTGGGCGGGCTGGGCGGGGGCTCCGGGGGGGGCAACAACAACGGCTCGGAGCCCAGTGACATCATCATCCCGCTGCGGCCCTCCGACTCGGCCTACTGCCCGCACTACGAGAAGGTGAGCGGCGACTACGGACACCCCGTCTACATCGTGCAGGAGATGCCCCCCCAGAGCCCCGCCAACATCTACTACAAAGTATGAAGAGGGGGGAACTAGAGAGGGGGTGGGGGGGACCGGCCGCCCGGCCACCCCTCTCCCCAACCCCGGCCGCGCCAGCCTGCAGATCGCCTATGTTACCGTCGCGACGAGTCCTCGCCTTCGCAAACCTGACCCCCCTCCTAAATGGCCCCCCCAGCCCTACCCTCCAGTGTTCACCCCCAGACCCCCTTCCCCAGTGTAGCTGAAGAGACCACCCCACCCCAACCCCACCTGCTCTCCCACTGTTCAGAGTGTCTTTGAGATGTGGCAGGGCTCCTAGTTGGGCTTTGCTCCCCCCCCCCCCCCACCTAAAAGAGCCCTTTGTATAATGCCTAAAGACTGAGTGCCCACCCCAGCCCCGCTGCCCACCCACCCACCCACCGCCATTGTTGTCACCCAGCAAATCAAGCACCCCAAGAACGCCATGGAAAACAAGTGTGTTTAGAAACACGCGTCTTAACATGGACCTTCGTCTTGGACTGACCACAAAAAAAAATCTAAAGAACTACAAAACCCTATCTACACCTGTGCCAGAGAACTCTGACTCCCCGAGGCCCCATGTAGTCCCACCCCCCAGAGCTCCTACAGCCTACCAGAGACTGGCCCCTGATGCTAACTCACCAATAGGATTCTAGTTTGTTTGTGTTTGTTCGGTTTCTCATTAAAACAGGGGGGCCCAGACTCACTTAATCGGTGCGCCGGGCTGGGGTCACGTGACCAGACCCAGGCCAAAGGTCTGACCAATCGAGTCTTAGTGACTTTCAGATTCTTGTATATTTTAATAATGTGTGTGTGTGTGTGTGTGTGTGTGTGTGTGTGTGTGTGTGTGTGTGTGTGTGTGTGTGTGCGCGTGTATGTGTGTGTGTGCGCGCTTGTGTGACTAGGATAATAATTATGACACTGCTGTTGCTCTGGAAAGTGTGTGCAGTTAGTGTGCGTTATTACAAAACCAGTTTGTATGTGTGTTTGGGAGCCCCAGATGAGTGTGTGTGTGTGTGTGTGTGTGTGTGTGTGTGTGTGTGTGTGTGTGTGTGTGTTTCTTTGTGTGAGAAACAAGTGTGAGCGAGTGTGTTCTTTAGACCTGTCTTAAAAACCAAAACACAAAAAAGTGGGCGAATATATAAAAAAAAAATTGTCATTTTTTTATCGCTATCAACACTTACAGATTATATATATGAATATCCAGTAAATCATTTGTAGATGTTTTTGTTTTCTATTCTTTTTTTTTCTTTTTTTTTTCTTGTTGTTATTGTTTTGTACCTGCTTTGTAAACCACACTTTTGTCTCCGGAACTTTTTTATCCAACGTTTGGTTTCTTTGCAATTTCGAGACGCGATCCCAGCGTCTCCTCCCCTGCCGTTGTAAATTAATTTAATCCCGTTGTTTTCCTTTGATTTTCCTCTACGAACGGAGGTTATTTCTCTCTCTCTCTCTCTCTCTCTCTCTCTCTCTCTCTCCCTCTCTCACCCCCCCATACCTCCCTGCCCTCCTCCCGCCCTCCCTCTCTTTGGAGTCCCTGCACTCTATGTATATTTTTATAACTCCTTGTACTTTGCCGTAGTTTTGAAGTTTAGACCTCGTTTGTGGAAGTGTTGAGATAGAACCATCCATGAAAGTTTTATTTTTTTGTTGTGTTTTTTCAAACGCTTTTTGAACCCGAGAGAAAGACCGTGTGGGGGAGAGGGTGAAGGAGGGAGGGGGGGTGGAACTGAAGAGAAATGCACGCGAGCGAGAGCCCTGCCTAGGGAAAGGGGAGGGGGGGGGGGGAGCCACTGAATGCGGAACTTCCTCACAAAATATGAAAAGGAAAGGGACTGAGAAGGATCCGAAAGAAGATCTAGAACGATGAGGGGAACGAGGGAGTTGGGGAGATGAAGGGATCCCTGGAAAGGAGGAACCGGGGACGGAGAAAGTGTGAAAGCGGGGCTGACGAAGAGGAAGGGACGGGACTGTTCTGTAATGGACCGACGAAGAGGCAGGGACGGAACACACAGCCCCAAGTGGATTTCAAAGAACCTCGAGTGTGGAATGGGAAGGACCGATCGCTTCGGGACCTCTTTCTCCTACACACACAGATACACACACACACGCACACACACACACACACACACACACACATTTCAAACGATCCTTTTCTTTTCCCTTAAAATATCTTTGTATTTCAGGCACACATTCTCACACTGATTATAATGACACGCCGACACACACACACACACACACACACACACACACACACACACTCAAGCAGACACACTGATTGAGGTGAAACAGGCACACAGCGAGAAATGTGCCCCCAGGCGGTCTCGCTCGATTGCGCTAGAACACACACGCACACACACACACACACACACACACGCAAACACACGCACGCACTCATATACAAACTATACACTGATTTCACACCCTTTAATGACTGTCACAAATGCCGACTGATTGCCGTCAATGTCACATTCTCTCCCTGTCGTTCTACCCACCCACACACACACACACACACACACACAGATCCCAGACACACGCATTACAAAACACATTACACACGCACACACACACACTGATTGCTCTCATGGGGCTCCGTGCCTCTTGCCCCTCTGATTATTACAGGCTCGATGAGCAAGCGAGAGGTGACCGGAGGTTATGTTTTTATACACACACACACACACACACACACACACACACACACACACGCCTATATCGCTGTATAGGGGCAGAGACAGACAGATAGACAAGTGCTTTTTAAAGCAGCCAGCTCAAAGGAATTTCTTCAACCCGGCTATCGCCCTGTTTTTCAATGAGGCCGTGCGCGCGGTCTTTTCACACACACAAACTCCTACACACCACATCGCTGTATAGGGGCACGGACACACACACACACTCCTACACACCACATCGCTGTATAGGGGCACGGACACACACACACACTCCTACACACCACATCGCTGTATAGGGGCACGGACACACACACACACTCCTACACACCACATCGCTGTATAGGGGCACGGACACACACACACGCGGACGGGCGCTAGTTAGCGAGCTCACTGGCTGCGTTCAGGAGGAGTTCCTTCAGCCCGGTTATCGGCCTGTTTTTCAATGAGGACATGTGCAGTCTTCTCCGGACGTGGTTCAGAGGCTCTGATGGAGGTTTGCGTGGCGGTGTCACGGATACCTTGCCGGAGTCAACAGGTGTGTGTGTGTGTGTGTGTGTGTGTTTGCACAAAAGGTGTTTATACTTCACACACACACACACACACACACACACACACACACACACACACACACACACACAGAGAGAGACTGTTCACAGGGCCTTCTTTGAAGTTGTTTGTCGGCTCTGCATTTCTTCTTTTTTTTTTCTCGACGGAAACTCACATGTAACCGTAAACACACCCTCACGTGGACTCTCACGGCCGCCACTCCGATACTGTCCATCACTTTCGGGTCGTCATGGAAACCCTCCCGTGACGGTTTTCCTTCAAGATGGCCGACGCCACATGGCTATAAGCACTCCGCACACAAAGGAGTTGACTCTGGAACAGTCGCCGTCCCCTCTTTCTTCTCTTTCTCCAACTCTCTCTCTCTCTCTGTTTCTCTCGCTCTGTGGAGAATCTCCCAGACAAAAAGAATGTTTTTGGTTCCGTTCTGTTTTTTCATGTCGTTGTTTTATCAGAAAAAGAAGGTTGTGTCTGTGTCTCTCTCTCTCTCTCTCTCTCGCTCTCTGACTGTTTGCTTTTGACTGTTTTGACTCCGTGTGTTGGTCGCCGCAGATTTCCATCCTCCCCCCCCAAAAAAAGAGAACAGTTCTGTTTCGTGAAAGTAACGCACACCTCCTCCCTCACCTTTCATTGGTGTGTGTGTGTGTGTGTGTGTGTGTGTGTGTTTCTTTGTGCCCATAGCCGGCGAGTTGAGGCCGAGGAGCAGGTTGGCTCTCGTATGTGACGTGTTGAGATCTTTGTTTTGAGATGTTTTATTTTGTCTCCCTCCCTCTCTCTCCCCCCCTCAATCACTATGACCCTTGTACCCCCTCCCTCCCCCCTTACCCCTCCCCCAACACACCTCTAAAGAGAGGAAAAAAACTAGTACATTCCTGCTTTGAAAAAAAAAAAATGTTGAATAAAAAAACAAAAAAAAGTTTAAGCACCACTCTTTGGTTCTCGCTTCTCGTCATTATTGAGAGGTGTGTGTGTGTGTGTGTGTGTGTGTGTATGTGTGTGTGGACTCTTCCTTTCGTGTGTGTGTGTGTGTGTGTGTGTGGACTCTTTCTTTCGTGTGTGTGTGTGTGTGTGTGTGTGTGTGTGTGTGTGTGTGTGTGTGTGAGTGTGTGTGTGTGTGTGTGTGTGTGTGTGGACTCTTCCTTTCTTGTGTGTGTGTGTAATCCAAAGACCCAGTGCTAACATGGTCTTTCGCCTTATCCATCCGTTGTGTTGCTCTCTGCAGGGGTCCTTTCATAGCTTCCCTTAATAAGGGCACTAATTCAGCCTACTTTAAAACCACACACAACCCCCCCCCCCCCACACACACACACACACCTTACTGGGCCTGAGTTGTGTTATATACCAGTTATCAACCCCTGTTTCAATAGCGGAGGGCGTTGCCAGGCAACGTATCGGCATAGCTGGTTTCATTCTCAACCCTCTCTCTCTCTCTCTCTCTCTCTCTCTCTCTCTCTCTCTCTCTCTCTCTCTCTCTCTCTCTCTCTCTCTCTCTCTGCTCTCTGGCTTTGTAGCGTGTTTCCATGGCAACTGTTGGCGTCCTGTGCTTCCTAACTAAATGTGTGATTCGTCCTTTCCTTCCGCCCGTGTGGGTGTGGGTGTGTGCGTGTGTGTGTGTGTGTGTGTGTGTGTGTGTGTGTGTGTGTGTGTGTGTGTGTGTGTATGTGTTCAGCAGACCACAGTGAGCACCAGGGTGGCCCCGGAGAGAGTTGACCATGCAGCTGCCACCGCCCTTTGATCTCCGGACACACACACACACACACACACACACACAGGAACACAAACAAGCTAACACAGTCTGATGGACACAAACACAGAGACCTTTTGGAGCACACTGTTTACCTAGGTAATAAGACTTCACACTGCCCCTTCACCGTGGCAACCTGTGGCCGTTGCCAAGGCCAAGTCCCACCAGGGACAGGGGGGAAGGGGGACGGGGGCGGTGGGCGGAGTCCACTCCGGTAAACGTTCCGTCTATTCAACCGACACGGCTAATGCCGCTAACGCTAATCTCCAGTAATGAACCACACACGTCTAATATCCAAACCCCCATTAGAAACCGCGAGCACGCTGCTGTCTGCCGCCCCCAAAGAGACCACAGGGGCGCTGCTATCGTTCCATAGCTCGGGGCTAAGTAGCGGCGAAGCTAATCTACGAGGGCCGCCGCTGATGAGGTTTCCCCTCGGTTAGCGCGGCGCTAACGGGGCTAACGCTAAGTCACCGGGGCCTTGACTGGGAGACGGCCGCTCGTGCTAATCTAATGACTGCTAAGCTGTAATGAGTATCTGTTGGGCTGTTCAGAGGGGGGTCCTGGGGGTCTTCTTATCATTTCATGGTACCCCCCGCCCCCCCACCCTCGTCTGTCCCCCCCTAATTTCTTCCAGACTGACACACACACACACACACACACACGGATATTAATGTTAATGGCGATAGCAGAGTACAGAGAAGAGCTCCCACTCCAGCAGCGTAGGTTTAGAAGGTACCCAGGTTAACGGGATTGTTGGCTGGAATACAGTATCCAGCTTCACATAGGATGCAGAGCCCATCTCGCTTACACACACACACACACACATATTCACACACGCACACACCAGCCAGCTTGTGCTGCTACTTTATTACACCAGCACGGGAGAGTGTAAAAGAAGAAAAATGAACAAAATGAAAAGATTTCTTCCTTTTTTTTTTAAGTGAAATCAATAGAGAGATAATCCTCCAAATGAGATTTTCTTTTTGGAGAAGCCGGCGTGTCGTCGAGCTAAAACCCCGAGAGTCGGCCCACTTAACTTAGCGTCGAACACAACCCCCCCCACCCCACCCCACCCCCCGCCCGGAGGAGACGCTGTTACCAGGGGGACGGGCGAAGGTCAAGGGGAGAGGGAGAGCGAGGGGAGGCAAGGCGAGGGCCCTCGGTTAATGGCGGAGCGAGACACTCAGTGTTTGACATTTGCATGTGGAATGGTGGAATGGTGGCGGAGACGGACGGACGGATCGGGGGGTGGGGGGGGGGGTCTCTGAGGGGGCAGACCTGTCACCTGACGACTCGTCCCCATGGGGATACGAGGAGACGGAGAGGGGAAAGGTCACGTGACAGCCATGGGTTTCTCTTTCCTCTCTTTTTCCCATGGCATGATGGGTAACGTAGGCTTACCGTCACCACGCTCCAGAGGGGGTTTTTCTACTGGGCCCAGGGGAGGATGGGTGACGTAGTCAAACGGGCCGGTGGGTTTTCTCTATCCTGTGGCCTCACGTTGCTTTTCTCCAGCGGCTCGTCTCTTCACCGTGGAGGACGAGCCTGGGCATGTCTGCTGCCTGGGCTCCCGTGTTCC